>UYWX01000138.1:0-36201 GCA_900622495.1 Hydatigera taeniaeformis
TTTACTTCAGCGTAAAGAAGTTTCGTAAGTGTCAAAGTGCGTTCAACCATCTTTATTATTCATTTCCTAGCAGATAGACACTTGCTATTTAAAAATGTTGGTCGACTACTGTAAAGTAGTTTCCAAGTTAGAATTAACAGAAATTTGACATAAAACTAAAGTCACGCTAATGACTGAAAAAAACGAAATACAGTACAGTACAGATGAGGGGCAAAATTACCAACTCAGAGCAAGATTCATTCCTTATCTACTTCACCACCAAATGAAAATAAGCCAAGTAACTGCTATATGGAAAAGTTTGAATACTCAGTTTTTGGATTTTTATCATTTTGTATAAGAGATTTTCCTCCATACTGCTTCAAGCACCGATGATGAAACTGAACAAGCCAACGGCAGCATTCCCCTTTCCTCGCATTCAACTCATGCTACGCAAGTGAACTCCACTGCGGTCAACTCACAGGGCACGCAAGGCAGGCCCACTGCATCACAATACACTACACGTGTGTTCAAACCAACTTCCCACTGTCTTGCCTTCTCTTCCCCACCTTCTACGCATGCAGGTGCAACTGCTTATCACTGAATGCTTAATGCAGAACATGACAGCTCCACCAACACCCATCCTTCACTCCAACCACCCACCAGCTAACCAACTTGGGCATTAATCCTCCTATGTTCAATCGACTTGCACCTCCACACCGTCTACGAGGCTCACGGCACCAGCTCTGCACTGCTCGTTCCCATCGCCATCTCTACAGTCAACATTCCTTGTATTCCACCTACCCTCACCTTACTTCGCCTCCTTCCCTCACCATCCATGCCACCATCTGTCAATGAAAAACTGATGTCCCCTTGAAGCTGAGTGTTTCCTCCAACTGCTTCTGCTTCTTCGTCGGCACTGCGTGATCAACCAATGCTCCACGCAAACCATGGTGGAAGCGGAGACAGACAACTACATCTGAATTGGCCATCAATGAGCGTGGTGAAGGCGAGGCCTCCTGTGTCACTCACCTCCATCATCACTTGGTGATCGTAGTGCCGACTATGCAGAAAATGCACATTGCCCGACGTCCGCCTCAATGTCTGAAAGTGTGGGGGATCAAGGCGGCTCAAGTACCATCACCTTCGTTTTCAGTATCGACAAATCCGCATCCACTGAGACGTCAACATTTGCACCATCGAAGTTGGCGGAAGACATCTTAATAGGCGGCCAACTGAGGTGTGGCGTTGTGACGTTGTGCTCGGTCAACAACTCACCATAGTCGATCCAGCCTGCATTGTCTGCGTTTCAACGACCTCCATGAGGTGGGCGTTTAAATTGTCTCAGTGGTCGTGCTAATGTACTCCTGCGCACTGCACGGCCAATGCTTACTTCCACGCAATCGCACAATGCATCCTCCTGAAAACAGGCAGCAGAACCATCCATCATCCCCACCTTCTCCTCCTCTCCTCACCCACCTCCACTTACGCAAACAACAGAACTGCTTTGCCAACGTCGAGTGGGACTGAGCATTCGCCCCACCACCTCTGCTCATCAGGCCTGCATATGCAAGTCTCAGCGAGGTGCGAGCAATTAGCATTTGACACGCTTTTCCAAATCAGCAAACCCATACTTTGTCCCTCTCTTATTACCTAGCCCTTTTGACATTCTCCCACCACTGTTGCCCACCTCTCTTCTCAAGTGGTTGATGCACTTCACCCCACCACTGCACTGTCAACACCTCATGGCACCACAACCACCTCCTCGTCTACGCTCCTTTCCGTGTTCGTATTCCTGCTCGTGTTCTGCTAGTAGGTGGATGAAGAAGCCACCACCTTGCGCCCTTCTGTCGCATCACCGGTGACGCGCGAGATGCTGCGAAACTGTATTGTTGAGGATGAAATGCCACACACTCAAGAGAAGGTGGCGTATGGTAGCCTTGTGCCTCGCAGATGGCAGACCAATCGTCCCTCACACAGACGCCATATGCGTTGTTCGGTTGGCTCCAGGCTAAACTTGATGAGATGGGCACCTTCGCTTTGGTCAACTGGACCAATTCGATCTCAGTTACCGACGGGGTGACACAAGGAAGTGGGTTGTGGAATTGGGATGGTCATTCCTTCCCCATGATTGTTTTTTCCTGTATTATTTGTGCTGTGTTGCAGAAATCAGATCTTAGGTTTGGTGGGAGGCAGCTTCATGCATCCAGTTCCATAGAATTACTACCGTTGTTCCTAATGCCAAACCTTATTCCTCGGTCCGTTTTATTGGCCTTTATGTAGACCATGGCTGAACTCGACTCTGCCCGTTTCTTCAGCGTTGCATGCTTCTGCAGTCCTCACTCCTCTCTAACATCGACTTCAATTCCGATTGGATGTGACTCTTCCACTGGATGAACCTTATTCCCTGCAAACTTCTTGGCATTGTCGATTTTGTTGAGAATGCTGATTGAGTACTAGGTTGCAACAATTCAAAGGAGTAAATGCTCTGCGATTTTACGAGGTTTGCTTCTCGTGTTAAAGTAGAATCCATTTTTAGAGCCTCTTTGAGCAAGTTTTTGTTGAAGTTAAACGCTGCAAATCACAAAAATACTTCTCATGTGAAAAATGTGATTTGTAAGATGACACTGCCAATCTCGAAACTCACATGAATTAATGGATCTTAGTCTCAAACAAATTCGTAATGCGTCTTCACTCCACTTGCTACCAAAAATACTATTATCTTGAGCAAATGAAATTCATTTTTATATTTGAGGTTCCACCTCACGACGCCTTACAATGTCAACTTTAATGGATCACTTAGAGCTCCTTTGAAATTAGTCTAACAGCCAAAGATACATTTTGAAGTTGCTGATCTATTAATGACAATATATGCCATTTTGCAATGCCCTAATTTTTTTGAGTGAATTTTTAGTTGGATTATCAATGTACTGAAGGGAACAGCAGTAACGCCTTGGGGCGACCCAGTGGCCCCTTTGTCCATCCTCCATTACATCTTCTTTCTCCTTCAAGAAAGTTTTAACGTCCTGCAAAACGTGTATCGCAAGCCAAAAAAAATTTCCGGTTAGCGTCTACGATGGTAATGAAGGGAACCAGTAGTGCAAGGAAATAATGTCCCTCATTGAAAGCATTTCCTTTATTGTACGTCTGCATCTACCTCCAAGGCGGTGTCGGCAGCAGTTCTAATGGACTCACCCATTTACAACCTAATATAACCAATCGTTTCTAGTAAAGGAATAATAATTCTCTTATAAAGGAGGACAATGCATTTTGTGGTCCTGCACCTTACTGACATGCTGACATGCACTTTTGTAATGATGTTGAGGGCTATATACGAACTGTTCGATCACCCACATAGGCTGATACAAGCACTAACTCGTGCTAAAAGTGCACACCTATTGTGTGGAGTTTCCTTAAGGATCGAGATGCACTTAGCTGACAATGCCTATTTCCTATGTTAAAGTATCCTCTTTGTGTATCCTCCCTCACACTAATGAGAGAGTTTGGAAATCTGGTGCATACTATCAGGATCACCAAACTAACTACGCTTTTTGTGTCACCACGGCACTCGAAGGCCTCTGTCATGGCCCATGGATCATTCCACCCAGCATAAGTGCAAATGTGGTGTCTTAAATGCTATTTAATGAAAGTATTAGGGTGTGACCAGCACTTTCGGTTCAATGTTTACTCAGGTGCCGCGCGATTGGTCGCTGTCCAAATGAAATGACATCGAGATTTGCTCTGTTTTAAGTAGGACCATGAGAGAAGACAGCCACACAGTCTATTCCAAGTCCTTCTAAATGACTTTCGAACTTAAAGCTAGGTAAGTTCTTTCTAATACCAAATAAGGTGGTAAGTTTGCTCGACGGCCCCTCGGCACCACTGCAGGTGTCTCAGATGGCGCAGTAATGTATATTAGTACAGAGTTAGGTTTATTCCTAAATGCTGAAAGAGTTGAGCAAATATTGACATGAAAACGAGGCTACGACCCCTTGACTTTTAATTAATCAGGAAGGCGAAAATTTTGTACGACAGGAAGTAATTCAGTAACGATTTTTTACTCATACTAGCCCTATGTGGTCAACCCATAAAATTTTACTTGATGGAGAAATGCTATAGGCTCAAGTGATGCTCTACACTGAGAATAATTTCGCATGTCAACTACTCTACACAGGAAAGGAGGTTTTGCAAGGCCAGTGCGCCATCAATACAAGGCACCCCGTAGAATTCAAAACTTGGACTTCAGGGTTCTATGAGCCAGTTTTCCTGCAGTCTGTCTACAAGGCTCCTCTCGGGACTCAATTCTCTAAACCAAGGCCTTCGTCCCATACTCAGGTGATGAGGTATCTGACCATTGCAAGTAATTCACTGCCCGTCAGTAAAGAAGGTTAGTCACCAGTCCAAAAAACGTCCAAACGTTTAAAGGCATGGATGTAGCACCATGAAGCAAGGGAATTGCCCTGATGTATTTGTCTCTCCTTCTGTAACGTATTGCATGTTGCTTCGGCAAATAAACGACTCGAAACTATATTTACTATTCATTATACTTTTTTTTAAAGGTTTCTCACATCAAATTGCTCTTTTGCGCTCAGTGACTCTTCAGTGTATCTACCTATCCATTGGTACTTATAATTGTATTCCTTACACCAAACAAATTACTCATTTTATCGGCAAACGTGTCTTTATTTTAACAAACTGCCAAACAAGTAACGAGTAATGAGGTAAACTCCCACTACTTGCAATCAGTCTATTGCAATTCATACCCCATTTAGGCCATTGGACTTGCATGTTCACTGCTAACTGTAAATCAGTAGATGGTGTGTTCTACACTCATTTTCATCCAAATTAATGATGGTTAATGAAATTATGTTGTCTCAAATGCATGTCTTTCAAGAGAAGAACATCCCACTTATTCGGGATCGCCTTCTTTTGATTCGTAGTGTCTTACAATTGAAGCAGACCCTTGCTAACTAGTAAAATCCAAGGCCTTGGCGTTCACTTATCAGTATGTCTTTGGAGCCGAATGTAGACTCCTGTGAACCGCCACGATCGGAATGACAAACTCTCTGTTGTTTGAAGATTCATCAAACGCTTTAGATATGGGAGGTGCGTGATTAACTCAAATTGTAGTCCCACTAACACCCCCTTCAGCCTCCATAGCATGAGTCATTTGTCTGCCATTATACCTTCATCCTCCACATATCACGTGTATGTAGGTGTTTGTGTGTGTGTGTTCCTTCATTTGACGGGGCGAGGAGGTGGACAATGGACCAATGGTAGCCTTGCAAGCGCGTCGCCATCTTTTTCCTCGGGAGTTTGGTGGAATGACAACATCGGCCCAAAATTAGAGCACCGAGACTTTAATGAACACCCTTGGTGGGTACAGAAGAACCTCCAACGATTATAAATTTTCTTTGCTCGAGACTTGTCAACACCTCTATGCTGTAGACTAGTGCAGGAGGTCAAACACCCTCATCAACGCATTATGTTTCTGGATTGAAACCGAAGTCTCTTGGGCAAGGATGGAGGCTAGGCGAAGTACACGAAAAACCCAATCTCAAGTTAGTTTATAGTGTAATCAAACTGCAAATCCGCATATGAGTTTGACTTTAGGAATCAAGCCTCTTGGCTAGAATAGCACTGTGCTGATCTTCGAGCTTTAAAGATGTCTGCAATGTATGCCGATTTGTGAGTTAGAGGCTACTAGGAAGTACGGGGGTCTGATCAAGCCCTGAATGGGAAAGCTTCCTTCAATACCCATGGCTGAGACACCTGCATAATCGCATTTATCATTGCCTTACAAAGCATGCCCCAACCGACCTGTCCATTCGTTCCACAGTGCCAGGGAACCTCCGTTCTTTCACGAAAGACACAAAATTCAAATGCCTTAAACACTTGTCATATAGACATCCAAATGCCACCAAAAAATTAACAAAGACTGTGGAGAATGCATAAGAGCTTCCAGATTTTGTTGCTTCCCTTCAATAATCTGAAGTTGATCAGCTCACACGAAGAGCTTCCTCATCCATTTGGGTGGCGAACTTTCATTGTACGTATACCAATGCTTTAAATACGTTTGTAAAGCTTACACCTAAGAGGCGTCATGTCTTGTCTTCTGTCTTGCAAAAATTGTAACAGGCATCCCGGATCAACATGGTCTTTGACTCAGGTGGGGACAGGTCACTACTGTACACAAAAGCATTCTTCATACCTGCATTATGCGAACAGAATCATTTCACAGTCTGGCAGATTGTGTCTAGCAGGACAAAAGGCAAGGAGAAGGGCAGAGGAGTTGCAACATATTAGCATAGATAAGAAAATTTAGGCAGTAAAATTAGTTGTGCCCAGCTCTGAGGGCATTTACTCACTCACTAAGGCACAAAGGCTACGACAAACCCTTGATTGCAGAAGGAAGGATGTCGGCAATCTCATTCTCCATGCTGCAGGTGTACTCATGGAGCAATCTAGAGGACCTTCGCACGCAACCACTCTAATTTACTGCTAAGGAAACAAAGGAATTCAAACTGTCTTTTTTGGTCTTAGTGTGATTGAGCCGATCTCTTATTTAACCAAACGCATACCACCTCTTCATATGAAAGGAAGAAACAATCCTTAAAACACGACAATTAGAAACGAAATCATAAAGTCGCCTTACAAAAGTCAAATGAATGATGGCGAATGGAATAGGCGAGAAAGGTTCTAGGAAAGACAACTTTTGTATTGCCAACGGGACTCATAGATTTTAGTTAGAGCCTTTTTTGACTCTGTGACGCAGTGATCACAATTTGATTACTTGTGCGGACAGCATTGACCGGCTTATTGATAAAACATTGTGTTATACATCAAAATGACATGCTCGTCTCCAGTAAGACCTATCACGACCACTTTGCAAACCTGGGATTTGTATCTGCTCATCTGCGAAATGCTGAATTCATTCCAGACTATAATGAATGAGGAGTACTGCAATAATTGATTGAGTTCGTGGACTAGACTGTCTCGCTGGACCGAAATAGCCCTTGCTGATGGCTGACCAAAGTAAGTGAGGCCATAGCCAACACCAAGTAGTCGAATGGAAACCATAATTTTCAACCATTAAAGGTTAATAGCAGGCGCTGAAATTGCAACCCTGCTGTGTAAATTGGTGGAAAAAAAAGTGCCAGTAATGAAGTGAAATTGTGGTTCCGTTCCGCGCCAATTCGGTCATGATCCGACTTTGCGTCAAGCTTCTCACCATTTAGCCTGACGATGACGATGATGGTGGTGGTAACGCAGCTAGATGGCAGAGTGCTTTCATAAAGGAACAAAGAAGGAAGAGACCACGTAATCGTCTAACTAAACATAAAATTATTCAACAAGAGCGACATTAACGAGTTACATACTGCTGACGATCTGCGATCGTGACAATTCGGGTGTTACGCAGTTGAGGGCATTTATCGTGAGAACGAACCTTCAAGTGGCTACCCATTTAGAGGCAATAGAGTTGGACCGTTTGATGGCACATTAGTGTGCGGAACAGCAACCGTAGGACATCCCGGTGCAGTGACGAGAAAGCACCACGCCCTGTGATGCAAAAAACCCTGTCTAGAGGACCATTCTTGGTGAATACAGGCAGGGTTGCAGCCCTGCATTATTGAGGAATAGGCAGTCTCTATCCTGGCACAAGTTGTTTATAGGAGAGCGATGGAGTTGTTTAAGTAGGCAGGGCAAGAATGTCAACATTGTGTCACGATGATATTTGAAGTCTCGAACCCCTGAGTGTTCCAAGCTCATTGATACAAATAGTCCTCTAAGAACTGGACCTTGTGCACTAGCAAGAGACCCTAAGGACCTGACCTACGCTACCTGTGGAGGCTGTGCAAGAGCTTATCTTTAAGACTTCACACTATTTTAAACCCCATTTACAGGATTTTTATGGAGAAAGTACATGCTGGCATTGTATGACGTTATTCAACTTATCAAATAGGGAAGCCGAATTAGCCTTGAAATGGTAGAGATCCTCACAACAATACCAAAGGCCAATCTCATAAATACACAAGGCGTTAAAACGGTGTTTCTTATTTTATTCAATACCTAAAATTGTCAGCTTAGCTTGCTCAAGCTGGTGCATAGCTATCATGGCACTAACTCACATGGCTAAAGCTTATATGAGCTTTGTAAAACCACTTTATTTTTTTAGACACGTTTGACATCAGGGCATCCAAGAGGAAGGAAAGGGTGAATGTGCAAATTGTGCTTGCAGTATGCGGCCGGAAGACTAGGAGTATGTCTTTAGCAATGCCTACTTGCCAATAATGCTTAAATTACGTGCCTTCACAAGTGGAAGGTGTGTCAAAGACAGGAACGCTTACAGTTCCTTGCTCTCAAACATAAGATGTGTTGTGACAAGCGGAGTCACTCTACTGTTTGTCAAGAAGTAGATCGAGGTCGGAGTACGGAGTATATTTCATCCTCTGAGGAAACGAGGAGTCATCTATTCCATCAAAAAGCTCTTTCGGCCACAAATCATTATCCCTTGCTCAATAGGTCGCGGAAAGACGAGGGCATTGAAAATGTCCAGAAAAGCTTCATACAACAACGTTGGTACTTCTGTTTTTTTCAATTACCACAGCTCCTGATGACATTTTATGGACACGCAGTCCGTATTATTTGTTTAATGACCAATAACTTGCTAATCTTAGTAATAACAGAAGCATTTGGTCTCTTTTATTGAAAGAGGACACTTAAATTGTCCCAAATCCGATATTTCCTTTTTGTCTGCATCAACTAAAGTGACCGTTGGAGATTCTAAAAATGGTGGTGTTTTATCTCTTGCGGAGCCGTTTGATGAGGGAGGACGCCCCAGTGGACTCTCCTCTTGCAGGCCATGCCAGCGAGTACAAACCGTTCTGTTAGTTAATAAGCGATACGCCTTCTCGAATCTACAGGACTCAACAATGTGAAATCGTCTTACCATCAATTGAGAAATTAATTGCCTTAAGTGGCTATGAAACTTTTCGATCTCGTTTATCGTTTGGTTGATTTGGCGTAAGGTTACTCCATTTGTCATCGCTTCCGCCAAACTCTTTTGGCTAAGTGGACGCTGCTGACTTTTCTACTCTTACCGCGACAAAATAAGTGACACTGAACCGCTCGCTCGCTCTCTCTCTCTCTCTCTCTCCCACAGTGGTTTGGAAAATATGCAAAATAGCAGTGCACAGATTTCAGCCAATAGAAAATTTTACGACATCACCACCGTGTTAACTAAAACGTTCAACGTTGACGAAAATTTTAATCGCATTGATCGCTTCACGCGTAGCCATGGCGACGATATTTCGAGGACGTGTGCAAGTTCATTGGTGTGTGCCGTGCTTCCATTACCTGTTGAATTAGCTAGTGGGAGAATATCATCACCACCACAAGGACTTAATGGTAAATCGCAAGGGATGCCCTCTATAATATCTTCAAATCTGATGATGATCAAAAATCTTGGCAGGTGGAAGAGGACTACAAAATAGCTCTGTTCTTAACAGTCTTCATTGAGCACATCTTGGTAAGTGGTGCCAAGAGTTGCTCATTCACTAATCCCTCACCTGTTCATCTTCGTTTACCCAACGGTGGTCAAAACACAGTTACAGTTTGACAACCATGATCACACCCTTGTAAGACAATCACGACTGCGATTCGTCATGAGACCAACTATTGTCAACGCAAAACAATCACAAGACGTTGCCATGGCAGAGGGAGGGGGGAGGAAGTATGCTGACATTCCTTCTTGTTATCAGCTGCGTGTAACATTAACTATAGTTCCTTGCATTAAATTGCCTCAACGAGGTCACTGCAGGTAGCTTAGGCAAAACTCACCATCAGAAAGGCCGAATCTTGCAAGCCGTCACATGATTATGATAATAACATACTATTATCCCTTGTATTTATGATTGCCGTTGCACTCAAATAAATCAAGCTTAATTGAAAAAAAAACTTGGAAAGGTGACCTTTTAGAAGTCATTTAAATTAATCAGCGGTGAGTCGTTGTGTGTGATCGCACAGACTTGTATAAGCAAGCTCATGACTTCGGTCACTTGTCACTGTGTTTCAGCACCATTCCCAGGCTTGAACTTAAAACACTCACTACCAAGGAATAGAGCAATCTGCATCGGTTGCAGGATATATTTGGCAGCCTTCATGAGTCATATTAACACACTGTTGATGGGAGGGCTTTTACGATTTAATTGCTCATGCTGCTCAGCCCATCCGAGGCGATTATGGCTCTTGACTGTGACGATATCCGGTTGTGTCTGTGTGACCAGACAGTGACCATCATTAAAGATGGCTCTGGAATCATTGCTTGCCTACCAGGAAAGAATAAACCTCATATCGTTAGGCGAAATGGGTAATTTGGTTGTCAGCTCGAAGTTTGTCCATTAGGAACTCACAAGGCTCCTTCTCAATCGGTGTCATGTGTATGTCACGTTCCAAAAGTGCTTGATTTGGTGCATGATTATTCTAAACTGAAACCATCACCAGATTTTAAGCGTAAAACCCCTACACATTTAAATACAACTTGGTTTAAAATACCACAGCCAACTTTAACAGTAGGAGAGCGGAGAGCTGAGCCAGCCACTGACCTCAGTGTGGGCACGATTCTCAGGAAGGAAGAGGCAATTACTAGCTTTCGATTGGTTTTTTTGAGTTAATTTATTGGTTTATCTGGTACGTGTGGGGTTGTGTCCACCGAACTGGCGTATGGGACAATTAGTGCCCTTACAAAATCGTCATTTTCCATCCCGCACTACACTCCCGTTGACTTTCACCAGCAGATTGCGCCATCGCGTAACTTGACAGTTAAATACAGAATGCTTGTGTGTGGGTGGGTGGGTGGGTACGCGAACCCCTGGCTACCTTGTAAACCCAATTGGCAGTTTCTTAAGTAGGCATTGGCTTAGGCAGCCTGGAAACTCACTTCTCCTCACATGTTTTGTAGTGCTATAAAGGCATATGCAATTGTGCCTTCTCCGCCTGCATGCATTGTCTCCACAACATTTGTCTGGCAAAATGCTACACTCTTATTTACCAGCGCTACCTTGTCTACCTCGGTGAGACCTATTAAAAGCAAATTTGAGTCTTGACTTGACAGCTCCGAATTTGCCCATAGTCTCAAAGTTGTGATGTTGTGTAAACGAGCCGTTAGAGGCAAGACATTGCATGTCTGGTAGACAAGACGCCTTGCCAAGGTAAATGAAGCGTAACCCTTAGCAGGTTAAAGGGGTAGTAAATACAACCCCTAGTTTTGTCACATCGGATGGTGCTAATGTCGTCGCTGGGGTCATTCGCATCGCCGCTTCTGAGGTCACGCAAGATTGAAACACTTTATTTTTTAGTCCAAAAGGCACACTTTACGCCCCCAGTCCAAGCTATAAACAAATTAGCACAACTTTAAATAAATTATCTGTTTTCCGATTTGGTTAAAGTAGAGGCTAAAGGGAAATGGCAATTGTTCATTTATACTTAAGGGGATTAGCAGTGCGAAGTCTTCCCTCTTTGTAGTCATCGCTAATGCCATCATTATCGCCCACATCCTCTGGTGTTGTAATGTTATGAACACCTTCTTTGCAAATGAGTGCTTTAAGCATACCAAATATCCATGTTCATTTGCACGTCGAACAATTGCCCTCTTACACATGTTCCATCTTAAAGCTCAGTATTGTTAAGCCTAACCAGAACGGCCAAAAAGAGGCATGTACCCTTGCCCTATTGAAAAAGGAGCTGGAGGCTCGTGCATCCCTTTGATTAATCACATAACTCCCAATCTTAGTTTGTGGGCACTTAAGACTCCGCTTTTGTACTTCCACTAGGTGGTACGTCATTCACGCCGTGCCAAATAACCCTTGTCCCTTTGCTCGGGAAAGATCTCTTTTTGTGCCCTGAAGATTTCTCAAAGCACCACATCTCGTACTCAACCAGTCTGTCTATAAATGCAGTTTCACCAAATAAATAGCGCTCTGTCTCACAGGGGCCTACCATTTAAACTACGTAGTTCTAAATCTCTATTTTCTGACTCTTTTGTTGAGTGACAGGAGAGTTAATGATTTTGCCTCCTGAAATCTATTTGTTCACCCTTCGGCACTATTTGTACAGTGGAATGCTTATTAACTCAACATATCTTTTGATGCGCTTTTGTTACTTTTGGAACAGCACATTTCTCATGACTTATGTTGTTACATTCCTAGCACTCGTGGATGCCATAATTTGTACAGGAGGAAGAGAAGATGGAGAGAGGAGGGGTTAAGGCGTGAGGCCGATGACTTAATGAAGCCTCGACGCGACGACAGCAACAGCGACGACGGCGAAAGGCTGGTAAACGTACTCTGAATTTAATAATACAGTTACGTGGCTTTTTAATGCTAAGACTATCATGGCGGATTTGTTACCAACGTGAGGTCAATTTCAACTGAACAATTGAGGTGATGCGCAGGCGTGACTTGTGTCCATTGAAAATCGCCAGCCATAATATGACTTCAGTGTGGTGAAAGTAACTGTCTGGTCTATGGTATAAAAAAACTTTTTTTGTCTGTTTTTCAGGCAAATGGAAATGTATTTTTGTATAACAGTATTTACAAAGCACAAATAACACCTAACAATCTTGTGTGGTTACCTGCATTAACGATATAATCACCAACGTTTCCGATATGATGTAAAGTATATTTTAGTTGATAAATTGGAACCTGACCTTTTGTATCCACATTTTAACCTTAATGAACGGTTTCAGTCACCTCAATAACACGCGGGAGACAGAAAAGCTATGTGATACTCTACCAGAAGGACTTGAAGGCTACTGGCATGGCTCCGAAGGCGCCTCCAAGCACGTAGGTTGTAAAATCATGGCTCAGAGCAACAATCATTGTTGTGCAGAATTGATTTACCTCACACTTGAAGTTGACTTTGAAGCCCTTGACACGGCCAATGCATTGGCATTGAGAGCAAAATCAACTAATGCTCGGCTTTTAGCTATTTTACTTAATTTAAGTTGCCTTATTTACTGCCCTCCAAAGATCGGTTTTAGAGCTCTACGGTTGAACGACCAAAGCGCCTCCAAATTATGTATTCAGCATTAATCCAGCGGTGTCCCTAACAAGGAGACTGGATCTTTACTGTGGATGGAAGCGTGTCTGTTTACAACTTCGTGCAAGATCTACAGATTTTTCGTAAAAATTCACATAGAAAGTTGAATAAAACTGGGATGTGAAGAATGCGTTCACGATCATAAAAGCAACATGTGGGTGTCATTTCTGCAAATGCCCATGAGAGAGCTCCGACTGCAGGCTCACCCAAACTTGCGTTACGAGGTGAAGTTAAGGCGAGAGAGTCATTCAAGCTACACCGACACTATTTGCTCCTTAGCTCAACAAAATCCTTCAAAGGCTAGAAACCACGGCTTTTCTCGGGTCCCTCCTCCTTTCTCTCTCTGATATGATAAATGATCAGACAAGCTCCACTATGGGATATTAGGTGATGGAGTTGATACTATTCAATGGTAGTAAAGGATCATATTCAGTTAAGTGATGCCACAGATCATCCGCATTTGTTGATTTTTGGGTGAGAGGCGACCTTTTGGGGAATTATTGATCAGGCGTTAGGAACCATTGGGAGCGTCCCATCCACCAAGATGTCCAATCAGGGGGCGGTGGCGAGAAAAAAGTGAACTAAAATGCACAAGCATGTGTGTGTATGTATGTATGTATGTGCAGGCATGTGTCTATCCTCGACTAATTATGGTGCGCACGCGCACGTACACGCATGCGCGCGCACAGGGTCGATCGATAAAATCACAACAACTGCGTCACTGACGCAGACCTCTTTCGGTTTCAACCTCGTCGTGGCTACCACAACCCACTGTCGCTATAGCAATGCAGTATACGCACGTGCCACCTTGCTACTTCTCTCAGTCCTGGTAATGCAGCATACGAGGTAGATGAACAGTCCGGTAGGGTGAGGGTGCGGCAATCGAGCCCACCGTTTATTGGCTAGATGAGCGGGTGTAGGTGGGACGGGAGGATCGGTAGAGACCTTCACATGTGCATGATATGACCCAGGCAGGAGGAGGTGGTTCCAACATGAAAATAATTTATTATCGAACGGTGTCTAGCAGGTGGGATGTTGGAAGTATTAGTAGTGGGAAAAGGTGAGACCTGATTATGGCAGAAATTAAAGCAAATCTCTCCTTAATTACAGAAAGGATTTAATTAGTGGGTAGTGCAGGAGTAGTGCGCAATTTTGGTGAATAAGGTCACTTTCATAGCTCTATGCATATTGCAATGGCATGGGTAGCCACATTTGTGGTTTAGGAATCGACAAGCCAGGAAGAAAAATAAGTGGACATGTAAGTTTTGACTTGTCACAAGACATTAATTTTGACTGAAAGGAAGTTATATGTACTTCACAGCCTGCGACAATTTCAAAGACAAAATGGATTTCAGGATAATGCTGTCTGAACTCCACGTGATGTTCCTTATTTTCAAAGCATTTGTCACATGAAAGTCATGTACAGCCAGTGTGCTTACTGTTGTATCAGCTTTCCTTCACAGACAGTAATCGAACCCAAAGGAATGCATTTCTCGGCAAAATTTACCTTGACTGAATGAAGCTTCACTTCTATGGATCAAGAAGACATCTCAATGAATTCAGAGGCGTGCAAGTGAGTTGTTTATTTGTCACGTGATTTATAGCTATCTCCCAGTGCCTCCACACCAATCTGATTTGCCAACAACTCCACTTTTGATCTTTAACAAAGCCTCTTTCTGAGTTCACTTCCTTTGCCAATTTCAGTTGAACCCCCATGAGCAGTAAATTAAGGGTTGGCTTGGAAAGCATGAAAGTAGAATGCTTTCGCTTGCCATCAAAACAAACCATGGTTGGACGTAAACCACCGGCTCGTAAAGTGAAGCAATAACATTAGAGACCTTCGTGACAAAACGTAATAATGCCAAGTTAATGATGTCGTCTGGCATCTGATTGGCAAAAGTATCATCACTCCAGGCTTATCAATTGACTTTCTGTTCGATTACAAGTCCTTTCATTCTTCGTCTTGATGGAGCATCGTGGATGCGGAAGTGGTAGTGTGTACCAACATGGGCAGTTCGAGTTGGGCCTCCTCTTATTGCCTTACTCGAAGTTAACCGGTACGACTTAGACTGTTGGGGCCTATCGCCTAATCGCGGAGAAAAAAACATGTGCTTTGCTTTCTGTCTGTTGTCAGTTGATTTTAGACTCTATTGACATCGAAACAACATTCACCCGCTGATCGCCACTAGCAACAGCGAATGAAATGACAGAATGCCTCGAATTTTGTAAACACCGGTGGCACATCGAGTTGAGATGACATTTTTTGCAGGGGCTCAGTGTGATACATGCGCCTAGGCACAACAACAACAACAACAACACTAAGCACAATCGATGGTAGTCCTGATGTCAAGATGAGGTCACCATCTAGCTCTTATAACTTAATTTGAAGTAAAACAAGTGTTTGATAGATGTTGCGAATTGCAACTTCTTGAATGTGTGAGTTTAGGTGTTTCGTTAAGTCGTCCACATCATTTCAATCATTTTTACTGGAGTGCTGAGTGCAGAGCCTGAACTGGTTGCGGTCTGCACACCATCCACAATCTGGAGCAGAGAAGAGAAGAGAAAGAGAACAGAGTAGAGGAGAGAAAGGCGATAGGTCTAAATCCACGCGATGACTCACCTACAAGGCGGGGTTAGGAGGGGAGGGAGAAAGAGGAGGAGGAGGAAACTCTGTTGCGTTGCTTTGTGTGGCTGACAGGTCTCCTGGCTAAGGCTGTGATTACGTGATACTCAAGCACAGACACACACACATCCAGTATAAGGCAGGTGAGCATGTCAACAACTTGACAAACATAAAATTGTCGACTCATTTGTACCGTGGCAGTTTGCATAGTCAGTGTCATTTAAATTGATGCGAAACACCTTGACGTGGATGAGTAACAGCCACAAAGTGACAATCAAACTCTGATTATTGTTTCCTTTAGTACTGGACGATGTCTGTTTCATTTCACCTTGTTTAGTATTTTAAGTCTGTGTAAAGCCATTTAATCTGAAAGTGTTAACATTTGTAGTGTTACAATAGTTGGTGCGACGGACGTGTTCTGACTGGTCAAGGCATCCTGCAAAAGTACAAGTCAAGCAAACTGTAACTGATATGTTTTGAGATCAGTAAGTAGCTGATTGGTGTTGCCATTAGCGCTTTCATTCACCACATTCTTAAACCATCTTGTAGAACCCAAGTAAGTAGGTGTGAGCATCTGAAACTAGCTGTTGTTACGCTGGACACAGACTTTGATGCCTGAGGCCTTCAACTCACCTGACACTCGAAGTAATGCGAGCAAAAGACTGCATCCATTTCCTTTGTTTTTATTTATATCCCTTGATAGGTCCGATTACGTGGTTTTAACAACACCGGATATATAGGAAAACCGACCTCCGCTATGGCTTCGTCACACAACAGTCTCAAAACGCGCACTGTGTGGCCCCGAAAGGCGGACAAGGGCCAGAGTTAACATGTAGAATGATTCGAGGACCTTGAATAAGATGTGACGGTGCCCTGGAAATAACCGCACAGCGAACACTGCAATCGTCGTTTCTTTCGGGCGGAGTTGAGTGTGACGTGAGCTGGGAGTGAAGGAAATGGTTGATGAAACTACCCTCTTATAGAGGAGTGTTTTAGGTTCACTGCTTATGCTTTACTGAGTCCTTTCATCTACTGTTTAGTTGCACAGCCAGCAAACTTGTAAAAGATACATTTTTATTGAAATGTTATCCTGTAATCAACTGATTATGTACACTTGTCAAGGGTTCGCTTCTCCCACTTACTGCCTGACGTTTTTTGAGAAGCTCACGCAAACTGCAGTGGTGTTTCAGGGTGGGAGCCACAAGAACGAGGTTTTTAAGACAAACTCGGATGTAAGTGAATGTGCACACCTTCCCCAAAGGCAAGCCTTCCAGTCTGCACGTTTACAGACGAACAATGTCGGAATTCGATCCCACTTGATTAACACATCTTTACCAAGTTGACCACGCACACATCCTCACCCTTGGTCAACTTGTGATTTCTGCAAAATGTGCTTTAAATGGTAGTGCTCTCTCTCTCTCCGCTCTTCCCGAATGATGTATGCTGTGTTGACATTGCAGAGTGAATAATACTTCTTAACCAAAATTTATCTCTTTCAGTAAGCCTGTCAGGAGGGAGCCTTGAATAGCAACTCTTCAAGTGACTGTGCGCGAATTGGGTAAAGGTGGAACAACAGAGAAGAGGGGAGGAGGAGATTGAAGGTAACTTTTTGCCGCGCCTCCTGGGGGTGAATATGCATAAACTGAAGAAAGCTATAAATCATCGCTTCGTATACAGCACAAAAAAATGCACACCAGATTCAGAAAAATGCGTATGTGCCCACTGTATTGCTGGACCTTTTCCACCTCTTCTGTGCGCATACACCGACAGAGCCTCATTTGTCATCAAATTAAGTTCACTTTGACACACACGCCATGAAAACGGATCCTCCAACCTCCAAAAGTCGTTGGCAATGCACAACAGAAAAGACCAGCGGATAATTAACTAGATCTAAAAAGAATTGTCAAAGCCTCATCCTCAGTCTCTTGTCCCTACGACCAACCGACTCACAATCAAAGTGCGCAACAACCGATGTGGAGAACACACATCATATTGCAGTTCACAGGGAAAGCATAAAAATTGGTGGACACCAAGGTCATTCGGAAGGGGCGCAACCCTTGCATCCAATAACAATAAACACACCTCGCGACAAAATCCCCACCACAATGAGGTTGGGACAGGCTCGAGTGGATGTCCAGCATTTATGATCGAACCCAAAAGATGCTGTCAAGCTGGTAGAGCTATTGAAGAACAGTAAGAGGCGTCCCAGTGTTAAGTTTATATTTATATACTTAATGGTGGAGGAAAAAGGATAGAATAGTGTAAACAATAGGAGTCCGACGGAGATGCGCACGCAAGTTGTAGTAAAATCAGCAAACCATGTGTGACGAGGGGCGGGGGGAATGAGAAAAAAGATATTGCAAATTTCGCTCGTGAGTGTGTGGATGTGTAGAGGGTGTTTGTGTATACAGAGATTGATGACATATAGATACAATGAGATGTACGTGCGAGCGTAGCTACCTTCCCTGCTTCCTTTTGAGTTGACAGTGGCATATGAGAACAAGGCAACTGAAAGAGGGTGGTGGACTTGGTTTGAGTACAGGGAGGTGAGCACTACTTTTTCCCAGGAACAGATCCCCCACTGCCAGCAGCGCCACCTAGACCCGAAGCTGCCCAGAGCTGCATGAGGTTGAAGTAAGCGGAGGGATTGCTTTGGATCTGGCTGAGGAAGTGCGTGAGCACAGCATTCTGCTGAGCGGCATGAGCCGCAGCTGCCTGGGCCGCAGCTTGCTGCTGGGCTTGTTGTTGTTGCTGCTGCAGCAGGAGGTACTGCATCGCCTGCTGAAGTAACTGTGCACGCGAGTTTGTGTTTTGGGCCCCGCTCGCTAGCAAAGAGATGTGCGAGCATGAACGTAAAGGCTATCGAAGAGAAGCTCTCATCTATCCGACTTAAAAATAGTGATCACCCACTCCGTTAGGTCGTATACCAGATGCACTTTCCACACGATTAAAAAAGTGGATAACTCCTTTAAATTTAATGAGTAATTTCCAATAAAAGATACATCGAAGTCCTACTTTTTGGCAAGTGTGCATTGTACAAAAACGTGCGATCCTAAGCCTAATTAGTAAATAAGTTCAGAAAAGCGCAATTAATAGTACAGCTAACAAAGTGATGTTCTTTACAGTCAAGATCTAAGGTCACAAAACGCAGTGAAAATCAACGAGATTAAATCACACTAAGCAATCGCAGAGCTATTTGAACAAAATTTCTGTCATCAGAGAAAGAGGGCTAAGAGAATCCGAATTCATCACTAGCTTCGCTGAAACGTCCCTTCATTCCAAGCAGATCATAGTATTGAACTAGTACTCAAATTTTGCATTGATGTACAGATGTTGAGCAAAGGAACCGTGTGAAGAGCTTCACACAGCTTTCTGGATGAACCACAATCCTCAAGTGAAACAAAATCAACAAAAAGCATACCATCGAATGTCTGTATCTGGGCTATTAAAACTAACATAGCGAGTTAGAACCAAATTTACAAGTAAGCTTGTATGCAGAAGACTAGTTCTACCCATCAAGGTGGATGCATGATGGTTAAAAATCAACCATTATGAAACTCCAAACACCGACACTGAGTTAGCCATCTGATGTCAGATCCTCCTGACACCACGTAGGCGCCTTAGAAGATGGATCAAACCGGCGTGAGGTGCGAAAAATTGACAACGATGCGGGCTGCAACATGCGTCTATTAAAGGGGGGAAGGCAGAGAGGATGACGGGGGGGGGGGCGTGCCGAAGTTCGGACACATGGCCAGGAGCATTACAAGCTTCACGCACTCACGCACACGCACAAACACACAAGTAGGCAAGCGCAAAAACGCTAAATTGTCTGGGCTTGAAGCTGCGCATACGCACATGCCGTCATCAATCAAGCAACCAATGAGAGTTCGCCCTTCCCTGTTACTAGGCTAGCAAATCGATGCCCCTCTACGTTCCCTCATTCTCACGAAACCGTCCTATGAGGTTTCTTTAAAAAATACATGCAAACAATACTTAAGGCCCAGTTTTGCAACAGCAGCCAAATTCGAGACTTCGAACGAAGTGGTATGCATACTACGCAGACACGTCACAGGAAATACCGGGGCAGTTGAAAAGAGGAAGTTTAAAACAGAAATAGTAAACACAACCACTTGGAGGATTGAACTTCAGCAACCACTACTTAGAATTAACGATCTTACACAGAAGACATTCGGAAAGTTTTAAATTCTAGGTCGCCGAAATCAAAAATTCATGAGCAAAGGACTTGGGTATGCAAATACATTGAAAGCAGTGAGAGCCACAGCTACAAGCTGTAACGAGGACCAAACACACAGCACGCAAGAAGCAATTTCAAATTAATTGGGTTGATGCCTACCTCCACTGATGAGAGCATTGCTCATGAGGAGAGTCTGAATTTGACTGAGGGCATTAGCCGCGTGATCAGTGGTCGATGGAGCAGAGGCAACAGCAACAGCCTGCTGCTGCTGCTGCTGATGCGCCTGAAGGCCAGAAAGGAGCTGTGCGGCTGCCAGGCGCTGTTGTTGCTGTTGTTGCAAAGCAGCAGCCGCGACTGCCTGCTGTTGCTGCTGCGAGTTGGCCACTGCAGCCATCATCAGCGCAGCTGTGGCAGTGGGTGAAGTTCCAGAAGTGGTAGAGGCTCCGGACATGACCTTTGCGTACTGCTGGAGGGCTATTTGTGCCACTGCAGCTGCCTGGACGGTAGCCTGAGTGGAGGAGTTGGGAACTGCCGCAGAGCCAGCTACATTAGCGGCACCGCTGGCCACTGAGGCGGCAACGCGTGAGCGCTGATGAGCAGCAGCTGCCACAGAGGTACCTCCAACAACTGTGGAGGGGGACTGACGAAGACCCGAGGTCGGTGTGCTCACCGATGACTGCGTAAAGTGACAAAGATGGTAACAGCTAGGCAACAGAACCACTAGAAATATCGATAAATGAAAAGCGATAAAGGCACAATCGCCATAGCCCGTTAGCAGTTTGCAATGGGGACCGACATTTGCCTCACAGAATGCAAGATGACAACTTGCCGACTATAAAGTCAGCAAGCAAACTCAATGAAGCCAAAAAATTACACGTTATCAATCCTAGGAAACGGTACGTTAGCACCTTAGTAGCCTAGACACAAGTCAAAATTCGAATGGCTGAATGGAAGCAAGTCGCATTAAGAGTACGTTGTAAATACCTTGTTGTTGTACCGCTGACTGTAAGCTGCTTGTTGCTGAGCAAGTTGTAGCTGATGCGCTTGATGAGTGGCCAATAGCTTTTTCTCCTGCTCCTTTATGTAAGCATCCAACTTGGCCGAGTTGGTCACAATATCCTGATATTCCCGTTCTACGTCACGTTCCGCATTAATGTGTTGTTGTAGAACCTTTTGCACAGCCTCTTCGTACTCTTTCTTTAGGGTAAGCCTCTGAGTCGCTGTCAGACAGGCTTCGCATACCACATTTGTGGAGCCAGGTTTCTCCCGTTTCCAAACAGGAGTAAAATCGGTGCCACATTTTACACACGAAAAAGGATTAAAACTGCAGCGCGTTTCTGATAGCTTTCCATTGCTTGATGGATCATAGTCCTACGCAAGAAAGCAAGAGTTAAGTTTTACACAAAACGTAATGATGCCTTGAGTAACAAAAATCACCTGGATCGATTTAACGACCTCCTCAAGACCCAACAAGGATGTGAATTCTGTTGTGAGCGTACTAGGTATGAAAGCAATTTCACAGAACCCGGTTCCAGTTGTCGGTCGTGGTAGGCTGACTTTTTCTAAATTTCTTTCCAGCTGCTTCCGCAATCCTGCCTTCTTGGTGGCATAAAGCTGTTCTAGTGACTGCAATGCCGCTTGTTTCGTAACTTTAGGCGCAGAAATGGGGGAACTCGGCTGGTGTATTGCAGGAGGCAGAGCTAAAGAAACTGTGCTCACAGAACAAAATCGTACTTTTTGTTGGCTGAACCGCCGAGGAGGGCCTTTGGGAGGAATTTTGACTAGACACCGGTTTCTGATTACCCGTGTTGACATTGTTATTCAAAGAGGACGAAGATTGAGAAGAATTGAGTGTGGCCTTAGACGCTGGGCGAGAACTAGACGAGTTATTCGCATTCTGACTCTCACGCAATTTTTGAAGGAGCAAAAGAGTGGCTTCCTCTTGGCGAAGATCATTTTCCAAGGATATCAACAATGATTTAACATCTGTCCCATTGGTTCCACAAGGGGCATTCTCTTTTTCGGTATCAGAACTTGAAGGTGTCACTTTTTCATCCTCATCCTCACTTAAAACGATGACGTCGGAGGAGGTCTACATAGAATGTTGAGAAACTTTTACTGGAGCATCTACCTTAGGCAGATCCATCGTGCCGGTCTTATGACTTAAGTCGAGAGCATCAGCTCCAGTTTTAAGCCTGCGAAAGGAATGACTTATAAAATTAAGCATACCGTTTTGCGGGAGTACACATAGGAATTTGGTCTTCGGGAGATTCCTTTAAAACTGCAAGAAAGTAATAGCCAATTAACGACAAACTGCTAAGCTGGATACAACACAAGATGACACAATACAACGAACCAGTAGAAAACGGGCGTATGTCAGACCAACTATCCTCCGCGAATTAAAACAACGTAAGCGACCAATCAATTTTAAGGAACGACTGAACGGGAAATGCATGGAAATATAAAAAAGATAATCCCTTTGAAGGGTTACCCTTGTGAGATATAACTCTTATATAATTTAAATTTACACTGAAAGGTAAATGTGTCTCTCTTGCGTGTATTTTTGACGATCGTACGTAAATGGCTGTGAAAGCAACCCGTAAGTAGTAGTAGTAGTGGTTCCATTTGCCACTTTACACTATTATTTTACTAATCCCTAAGTTCATGGGGACTTATATCGGAGTCGGGAGCCAAAAAATTTATAAAGTTTTGGTTCTTTTTACTAAGGTCAAGATTAATCCTCCAAAATAATTAGTATTCTTAGTTGCAATGTAATACAGTGCATAATTTGATAATGTCGACAAATCATGAAGTGGTAACTGACGTACAGTATCAAATCTATTCTAAATGTTTAATGACCTAGATAGGGAAATATCCTGAACTGCGGACAATTTTTCATTCCGGCAAAAGCCTAGAGATTCTATTAATATTGTTTTCATACGTTTTACACACCATAATTAGAAATATGCAGCCCTTCCTCTCCTCATAACTCCCTTTGCCACGGCGGTATGTGTTCTCATTACGGTACCCTATACCATATGCGACGTGTAAGCTGTTCAGCTTTCCCACTGCGCCTTCAAGATTAGGGTTTATCGTTCGAGGATACGAGGATCTGCTGCACAACGTTATCATTTTCTCAGACCGATTCAAACATTACCAATAGGTTGTGTTTGCAATGGAGGAGTAGTTTTGTTGCCTAAAAATCTAACCGATGCTCAAGTCTTCCCGTTCATTGCCAAGGAGGGGTGATTACTGAATGGATAATTAGGTGTTAGCTGAAAGGTACGGAATATTTATGTAGCTAATATTCTCAAAGTCATCCTCTGTGTGTTTCTTTATTCAACGGAATCTAAAAGTCCTTTTCTCGGCCAAATAATAATTGAGCATTTCTCAATGACTTAGTTCCTCCTTTTCATGTGCTGCTAGGGTCGTGTTTTTTCGTGTGATCGGCGTACTTTGTCCATGCTCAGATAAAAGGTCTGTGCCAAAATTAAAACTGTATTTATTTAATGTTTTTTCCGTTATACTTAATTTAAAACATTTTACTTATGTATATAAGTAGAGTATCTTTTTCGTTCAAATAGACTGAGATGGATTGTTCCATATGGGAGGAACTCGAAAATAATTGTTGTGCCATGTGATACCCAATGGAGCTTTATGCCGAAATAAACTCCTGTAGCTTTGTAATTTACACAATTTTTGACTTTGTGGATCAAACGAATTCTGCAATTCTGCCAACAATCCCCTTACTTTCTGCGGGTTGCAGGAGGAAGTATAAAGATAATGGTGGACCCGAATTAAAACATTTGTGTTCTCATCTTACAGTTTCCTTTGTTATCACCAATCGCAATGGCATTTAATTCACTTGCTGCATGACACTTCTCTCAAAAACTAACGCACTCATTTACAACCTTATCGCCGTTTAATCTACACACCGATCTATTTAAGAGTGTTGGAGAGCTGCAGAATCAAGTCTGTTCATTGTCATTCCCTCATAAATTGTCTCTTTTGCCGATGCACGTGCATAGTGATTGGCATTACCAGTAAAGTCATGACATCTTCGGGTTTCAGCAATTGGCACCGTCAGAAAATACTTGCTCATCCAAATGGTTTATGTTTCTTACGAATTATTCGCTTAACAATACCGTTCTTACCAAACAAAATCTTGGGTATGGGAATAAATTAATATTTCCAGAAGGAAAAAAATGAAATCTAAATCCTAAAATCAAACGAACAAATTAATAAATTTTTGGAGACATTTTTTATGAACTATATTCTTAGAACGATTCATTCAAATGGTGGCATCTGTACTTAACACACGCGCCTCCAAGTGACGTGTTTTGCCGCCTTTTCTACTCTTAGGTGATTCTATGATGGCTTCAGTAGCCCTAATTGCTAGGCGAGGTTATGTCGATAAAGGTGGAGAAAGGTGTTTTGAGCAAAAAAGGCGTTTTGGGTACGAGAGTGCTTTCGTGAGGCCCACTCTGGTTGAATAAACACATGGCATCACTTATTCATGTCCCCAGTGTGCGTGCCTGCGTTTGTGTTTGTGCGCGCGCGCGCGCGCCCACTGTACACTCGGACACCTTCTGGACTTCTCATTTTGTGGCGGAATGTGAGTAATATTTTGCCCCTCCAAACACTCCTACAGTCAGTGGCAGTAGTCGTAGTTGTGGCTGTTGGGAGAGAGGATCGCAGTAAAAATAACCTCCAAAACTAAAACCTCTCTGAAAATGCCCTCTGCGGTTCGAAAGGATTGCCAGATCTTGGTCATGGGACATCTATTCACTCCTCTTTCCACTTACCGTTTGGCAATATAGTGTTAAACTAATTCAGTGAGCATAGTCTTGAAATTGTTAATGATGACACCCTTGTTTCATTCGTTTTAAAGTTATCATTTGTCTTAAGCTAGTGTCATAACAAATACCGCCATCCAACATTATTTTAAAAACGTGATTTGGTAGTTAACACATTCAGCATCGGCGTCACATATGCGTGACATAAGTTTCTTTCATCACTTAGTGGCAAACGTTTGCATACGTCGTGCTGGATGCATGTCAGTTCATTTTTTGGATCTTATGGGTAACCAATGGCATGAATGATCCGTTTATGAAACTAACTTGAATGTTCTGCGTAGTGGTAAGGTAAGTGGACACAGGAGGCGATACTGATAAGGAGGAGCTGGTCTTAAATATTAATGAATGACGGGGCGAAACCACGTGTCGGCATACAGCACTTTTGAGTTGAATAAGTGAAAAATGTTCGCGTTAGGATAGAAGGCGGTTCTGCCTCCAAAAGTCACCTTTCTTGACACTGCCTAAAATTGAAGAAGGTTAGGGCTCTCTGATGCGTAAAACTGACTCCCAAGCCTTATTTTCTTGCAGTTAGCAAATGTGCGCACATGTCTGAGGAGAAAGAGGGAAGTATTTAACCCAAGACTTTTGTGAACCACTGTAGCCTCGTCTCAGAAGTTGTGACTGTCATTGTCACACATACACAAGCCAGGGAGTCAGGTTGAACAAAAATCCTCGTTCAACTCCCTGTAAGTGTTTTGTGTGGTGCGGGTGGTGCTGCGCACATTTAAACTAGAAGGAAAAAGTGTCTGTCCACTGTAGGAAGAAAAGAGTGGGCTTTCCCTTTCTGGTTAAGAAAATTTATTTTCGTGAGTGCGGTTGAGAGAGTGAGAGGGAGGAAGAGAGAGGGCGAGAGAGCGAGAGGCAAGGCTCTAGCATTATCACGACTATAATCAGCCTCCTGAGCGTTGTCACCTCACTTGTCCGTGGCCTCATTAGGCCAAGGCCACATCTCATCCCATATAATTGGGGAGAACTTTGTCGAACTGGCCATGTAAGCGATTGACTTAGACTTAAAGCAGTCAGAATTATGCCTTCATGTAGCGATCACAGTAGACAGTGGTTTGTGATGAATAATCAAGTAAAAGTAAATGAGGTAGAAGCGTAGAGACAGTAGATACCTTGGCTGCTCTCTCTGTGTGTTAAAGTTATTGTGTTACTTTGGTTGAGAAGACATTTGCATGAAGATTGCAATGAGTGCTTTGAAAAGGTGGAAAAATTGGCCATTTTTGGCGACCGGGTCAATGTTGCTGTGCAGTGAAAGGCCTAGGAGGGGGACTGTAGTTCATAGTCCATTTAAATATTATTTTCATTTGATCGTGTTAGCGATGAGCGGAAGAAACAATGGTCGGTGAACAGAGGTTATGAAGTGCAGCAAACGGTTTTGATCATCTTTAATTTAGCCGAGATTAAGCGACTCCCAAATGAATGGGACCAAAGATGTGGAATTGGGGCTCCAGATTGTGACCGTAATGTGGTGAAAGAGCTCTGAGCATCTGTCCACCACAGCCACGAGCTTTTCAAACGCATTTCATTAGGTCGCATGCGTTTAGGACACACTCACAGTTCCAACTAAATGGGTTTTTTTAGGGCCACTTCCTGAACGACATAGGCTCCGGAGGAGAACTGAACTTCGCCTCTTTTGTTTAGCAAATGAGAGCAACTTAAATTCAACCCACTGTTCCGCATCTGTCGTTAGAACGAATGTTCATTGCGCATTTTCTAATTTAATGCAAGATGATACTCACGGTGAGCTGTTGGCTAAACGTGCTTATTTGCTCCACCAGCTGATCGCATTTTTGCTTTGTAGTCGAAACACTGATTGTAGCTAGTTTATGTAAATATATGATTGTAATTTCCTTTTGACTGAAGTCCTGGTCCCACTACTTGACAGCTCTAATTTGGCTAAATGGCATAAGCAATCATTTTCGTAAGACCGTAATTTTGAGGCGAATTAATGTGCGATATTAATTCTATTAAGTAGATTGAAGGGAGGGAGAGCCAACGAGTAACGCCTACTTTGTGGCATGAATAATAATGAACAATAGTGAAGCGGATGCTAACTTACTCGGAGTAGGTACTTCCACAACACCGTTCGGTTTCATTGTCGTTGATGCTGCGATGGTCGTTGTGCTGACGGACTTCTGTGACTTTCGGCTGGCCATATTATCCGTATTTTGCCACGGATTGTCAATGGGATTGGTTGTAGGCACAGCAGTATCCTTAAGTCTCAGCCTTCGGTGGACACCCCCATGCGAGTCGTGTCGAGCATCGCGATCGAAGTCGACCGCAGAGAAGTGGCGTGAACATACACGAGAGTGTTGAGAGGGACTGAAGTCTTTCCTCCCGCAAGCTACCACCCAAGCGGCTGTTCTTGCCAGATCGCGTCGAGGAAAGCGAAAAAAACTCAGACCTCGACCATCGTCCGTTCGATTGTGACAACCCGCGAAACAGCACTGGGGCATCCTCACACACCGTTTGATAGCGCCTGATTTGAGCAACTGTGTTGTGTGCGTTTGGGTGCGTATGAGTGTGCGCTCTCGCGTCGACCCAGGCTCTGCGTCTCTCTTCTACTGTATCTCCTTCCCTTCTTCGCCTCCGCCTCGTCCTCTCTCCCCCATCTCCCCTCCTCTCCCCCTCCTCCCTCAGCCCTGTCCTCTCCCTCACACGCGCACGCATGCGCGCGCACTGGCTGCGAGCAAGTCCGGACACCACTATCGGTGGTGCGCACGTGTGTTTGTGCGTCGTCTGAGGCCTGGCCACTCACAGGAGGCCAACACACAACACACACACACGCATACACAGCGCCGGTAGAGTTCGCGCTCCCCTTTTGCTGCTTTGCTGACTGCTACTGCTGCTGCTCTGTTTACCCTACCTCCCTCCCGTTTTTGCTGTCTATCCCTCGCCAGCCCCATCGCTCTGTCGAGGCCTACATTAGCACTGCAATGTTGACTCATCACGGCATCGAATGTACGTCGATGTCGCATCCCTCCTTTCTAGTGGTCCCTTAGTAAAGAAGGCCTCAACATGCACCAAGTGGTACAATTATATTGGGCGTCTCCTAAAGAAACTTTGCATTACCGCAAAACCTTGAGCTACTTAGATTACCAAGATGGCATCACTCTGATAACAAAGGGCTGTGCACGAGATTCAATTTAGCATTGGTCCACTCACATTCTTTTCTTGGATATGGTGACTGCGATAGCCAGACGATAGCCCATGAGTGCTCACAGCTGCTGACGTGTACTAAAGCTCGTTTGTTGTGTCCAAAAATAAATCTTCTGTCAAGACCTTAAAAAACACCGTAAATTGCCTTTGAATTGCACAATTTTTTTTGCAATTGTGACTAAACCCATTCCAATGGGAACGTGATGTAAATGAATGGTGAAAAAGGTTAATGGCTCCTTTGAAGATGTTTGAGCTCTATGAAAGTTGTTGATGCAAACACAGATTGTGTGGAATGTTCATTCTCATATTCGACACTTGTTTGCCTGGGATCAGGGTTGGTATCGGATGAATTGCCTCTGAAGACTTACACATCCGTCTCTCTAAGGCGAAGGACTTTGGTTGGAAACAGCACTGCCGTCGTACCCTGAGTTTTACGATTCCTCCTTAGAACGCCTACCATGAGGCACATGTACATCCGAGCCTACTACAGCCTTTCAACTGACCGCCCGCTTCTCTGATTCAAAATATGCTGTAAAAAAGTTTTGCATTTCGGACCCGATTGCCTGTCTGTTTCCGCAGTGAAAAAGTAACTACAAACCGACTGCTAAGCGATTTAACCAAAGCACTGCCTACTCAAGGCAAAACACGACACAGCCACCATTCAGCATGACCAATCAATCTCTCCCACCGCCTTCCCATCCATAATCTCCACTTATTTAATAAAAACAAGCCGAGTCACAGCCACATCCCTTCCCTTCGTGAGTGTTACGAAACTCTTGAAACTCCGAGTCTGACTCATGCTGTGATGTCAGTCCCGAAAATAAGCCACAGTAGAAGAATTAGAAGAAGAAAGAGAAAGAGAAGAAGGAGGCGGAGGAGGAGATTCACGCAGACCTATTGATTACTATCCCACGTCTTTGCTGACTCAGTGCTTAAATCCCATGGGCAATTCGCAGGGTCGTCGCATCTCATCCACTCACCTCCCCTTTGAGCATTCGTTGGCCCACTCCATCTCCCACCCCTCTCGTCTACCTTCCTCTGTTCCGTTGTCCTTTCCACGCGGGCACATGACCTCAGACCTATTAATTAAGGTCAGAATCAATGCCATTAAGTCAACAGACCGTCTAGAGGAGATGGTGGAACGATGGCTCAACGCCTCAATTGTGGTTAGCCCTCAAACCCTTAGCACGACCTGAAATAACGCTACAATTTGTGATACCCAACGTCCCGAGATCGAATTTTGGCCACTCATGTTGTTTCCACTGTTATATTTTACTTAGTTGAAAACGGAAACAGGTTTACAACTTTGCTGACGGAAAGTATGAAATTCATGGTTGTGGGCTTGCATTATCAGGGCAACTGATCTTTCCTACCTTCGTTGGCTGGTGGAAACATGGGTGCCTGAGATGTGATTAGAGAGGAAATAGGCTTCAGTCATCCCAACATTACTCATTTTGGTGAAGAGGCCTATCAGATAATTGCATGTTTTGCCTCCTTAAATAAAACCCAACCAGTTTTACTGCGCTCAACTAACCATCGCAGACATCGGGGCCATAGCTAGGAAACGATTAAGTGGGAAATGCGGACCAATCTCTTCACACGTAGCATAAGTACAAAATAACTAATCTCTTTGCTAAAGGCAATTCTAAGTGTCATTCACCCGCCCGACAACCAATATTGAGGTTATCCTAAAATAGCCGCCTTGATTGAAAAGTGGGTTGCCTTCTCGTGTACGGAGCGTTTGAGGGGCTAAAGCGCGGCGCTACCTTGAGTCGTCGTCATTTCAACTTGGCTAATCTTAGTGCGTCGAAGGTGGATGAAAAATGAGACGAAGCGAGATTTTGGTGCCAAGTGGATATACTGAACTTGGGTCACTGTCCAACAGACCTTTAGTGGTGATCCAACTGCGGTGCTGGACTCCATTTCCTTTGGTGGTGATTAGGTGAGGCCTAGGTTTCGAGGCCTTCCAAAACCCAAATTCATTACTTGTTTACCCTATCGTGTTATTTGCAGTACAGGAACTGTACAGTCTGCGTTCAGTCCAGAGGACAACTGAACCGCCAACGCTTCCAACGCTGTTGAAGACCAACACTATTAGTATCTCAAACACGGTCTCCTGTGAAGACGAACGTAAGCCAGGCAAAGTGGAGATTGAGGAGACACTACATTTACTTGGGACCGTTTGGGCTTTGGAGGCGAATTAACGAGCCTTGATGCATGCAAGCGGAATTCTCATGCCCTATTAACCCGACTTCCGTCAGCACAAATGCTTTGAAGGAAGTGCAATGCTGCGTTTAGACGCAAATCTAATAATTTCGTTCTCTTTGCCTGGCCAAAATGAAGGACGGTGAGTTAGGATTTACGGTGAGCAGACCTGATATCCCTGTTTGAGCGACTAAAAGCGGCATTGGTTCGAACGAGTGAGCAGATAAACTCGTCTCTTGGGGTGGAGGTTTCGTGCAATCTCAGATCGTCGTTTACTGAATGTTTAATACGGGGGTGGGCCAAAGTGTCTGGTAAATTCGCTTCCACCGACCCATAAATTGTCTCCACATTGTGAAGAGAGATGGATTTGACAGCCGCAATGAAAATCTCCAAATGAGGCCTATGTCAAATGTGCCCGAAATTGAAATAAGGTCCATTTATAAACAACTGTATTGTTTGCTTTGTTGCATAAAAATTAGGCTAATTAATGCATTGAATTTGAATATGATAGAGAAATAGTAGGAACATTAGTGAATCACCGACCTGAATTGTGGATGTGAGTAATCTCATCCATTAATTACCGAGTCTCGGATGAGACAACTTTGAGCTCAAACGTATGAAATTAACAAACTGCTGTCGCTTCAAGTCCGCCTTTTCTTTATTCTCACCATGAACTACTTTGGAACTGAAGTGGAGTGGGGTTAATGAGGTGATTGGAAGGGTTGGAGACCTCTGGTTAGGTTATAACAGTTGCTACCCCATTCCGGCGTGGATTTCACATAGACTGGGCGTTCCCACAGCAACAAATATGTGTGACAAGTCCAATGATTTTCCACTCGCCCTTTCTACTTCAATCCCCTCTCCCCGATGCACCTTGATGGTGTTGGTCAGACTCCTTAATTAGAGGCCCAGATCGCGGGATGGTGGAGACCAAATAAAAGGTGAGAAGGTGGTTAGGGGGAGGAGAGGAAGGAGATGGCGACCACAGTAATTGGGAGACAGTAGGGACGCCGCTGTTGCCGCCACTTCGCTATTCTGTGTCCCACTTCTGCTATTGTGTCCACCACCTTTACCACATTGTTCGTTACCATAGTGAATGGTTAATTAAACCCGATTTATTTAATTACATGAGCGACACCCCGGTTCGCTCCGGCTCTGTACATGCATAGAAGATGGAGGAAGGGGCTTTAACGCCTAAGGGTGTCTAGAGCACAGTGACCATTCTGATGTGGGTTGATAAAACGCGGCGGATTAAGCGGAAGGTCTGACGCCCAAGTCATTCTTGCTTAAAAACTCTGCCTAGATAAAATTTTCCACTTTGTACAAGCTGTTTTTTTTTATCAGACATTGGATAAGAAATAGTAAAATCCTCAGCGATCTGCAACGCCTTCGGTTTGAGTCATCCTCAGGACAAGGGCAATTCTATTCCTTAACCACTTGCGATTCTACGAATGTATCGTCAACCATAAGCCATTCATTGCTTGTATGGAATTATATAGCATAGACATAGCCAAACCCTCAGAGGTGGGATGGTAATCAATTTTGTATTTATAAATACTTGTCAAATTTGATTTGGCCCATTTGTTGGCATGACATTGACTTTTTTAATGCGTAAACATAATGCTATCGGCCTCCGCTTCAGGCCTGAATAGAAGGAAACAGAGATCGGAGTGGGGATCCAAATGCGCTAGTGTAGCAGACGCTGACTTGTGCTAGCTGTCATTAATCAAGTGAACGCCGCCTATACACAACGTAGACCACGCAGAGGTAAACCCCCTGGCGATCTGCATTGGCCGCGCGTGCCTCCAGCTCGAACGCAAGCACTGCTGCGCGCGCAACTGAGCAAGCAGAGGAGGCGCAGGAGGAGGATGAGGAGACGTAAGAAGAAGAGGCCCTGTATCGATCGTGAATTGGGAGCCAGAGAATGAGCGAAAGAGAGAGGGACGTGCCCGCCCCCTCCAGTGGAAGGGAGAAGGCCGAGGCATGACGGTGTGAGCGGTGATCGTCTGGGTTTGTAGAAGTAGGCACGTGCGCTTACACGTGAACCTGCCCACGCACATACGCACATATACGTGCGGTAGTGCGTTCATGCCAGGGATTCTTTGTGCGCGTGGCGAGTGCGGTGTGGCGGTGGGGATGGGACTGGAGGAGGAGACGGCGGCGGCGGGGATGGAAGCGGCCTCACGCGTGTACGACTCCCTTTGAGTTTAATCACGGACAGGGAGTGAGCAAGCGAGTTTGGTCTACCGGTCAGTCGGTTGGTGGTGCGTAGCTCAGGTCTAATGATCCAACCTCTGCCGAATGTTGTGGTAACTCCTACATCTGATGATGCGCTGCTTGTTGAAAAAAACTACCAGATTGGGCTAATAATCAAAAAAGGCTTTTGATAAAACGATCACTTGGCAACTTTCTCCTCAACGGTTCAATAATTAAGTAAATATCTTCTACTGCAAGCTGAAGCACTGCCTAGATTCTGAAGCGAGTAGGCCTATGCTTCAACCACAATTTCTTAAAAAGTTGACTTTTTTAATTCTATTTAGGTTTTGCCATTCTGGATTATCAATGTTACTTGTGAACTTGACTTTTATCAAGATGACGGTCCAAATTTTCACAAAAATTGAGGCAAAGGAGCTAACAATGCCAAATAAGGGTAGTTCCCCTGGACAAGGGGATATCGCTTCGTCAGTCTCAAGGCTCTTTTTGCACTCCATTAATGCAACCAACCTCCTAGTTTTGATTGTCAGAGCCGGAGGCCTTGAATGAATGCAAATAAACTGATGTATCACTGTTATTGGGGGGAGGGGAGTTGGAGGGTAAAAGAGGTATGCTGGTGCTAAATCACTTTGATTAACCTACGGAAAATAGGCTGCTACTCTAGCTGAATGAAGATTTTTAGTGTCCTAAACATAATTGAGCTTACCTCTCTTTGATAAGAACGTTAACTCTACACTTTAATCACATCAGTTCTTTTCGTTTCTGCATTTCTAACAAGCATCCATTGTTTAAAAAAAGAACCACAATCATTAAAGCCGGAATTTAAATTACCCATTATTGGTTCTTGCAATAGAGGAGTGCTCGTGATGGATAAGAGTACATTCCAGGCACCAGGCATCAGTAGTGGTGAGGCGGGCATCCATCCATCTGAAGGGAGAGCAGAGGAAAAAGCGCCCACACGCACGTACGCAACTCGAGAACGCGTGAGCGAGAGCTGGAGCAGGCGGAGGAAGGCGGTGGGCAAGGGCGGGAGAGGCCCTATCGATCGATTGACCGATTTCGAGGCGCAAGCGCGAGCGAGTCTAATGCGCACGTGCGACCGAGTTGTGGTCTGTCGGTCGGTCGGTCGGTGTGAGGGTACGCACGCGCGCTCACATACGCACGCACACGTGACACTCGCCAGGCAGGAAGGCAGCAGAAACGAGTCCGTGAGGAGCGTCATCTGCGCTTCGAGCACTACTGAGAGGAAGGGCAGTGGTGGAGGTAGTGGAGTGAGGCATGCAGACGACCTGCTGGACCCAAGCACTGTGTGCACGTGTGCGTGTGTGCATGAGTCCCTTTGGGAACTGGCCCGTGGATGCTATTACTCACGCGCGTTAGCAGTAAAAATTGAGGCTGACACGTTACCAGCCTGATTTAGTGTAAGTGTTGTATTTAATGTAGGCTTTAAAATACATCTGCTACAGGTTGCAGATGGGATACTAGATTACTGAAAAACAAAACAAGATTGTGGAATCACGGAAAGAAAAGATGCGGAACGGGGATATGAAGGTAAGTTAAGTCCTCGGAGGAACCATTCTGAAAAGTAGCATCACAAGGAGTTGCGACGTTGGCATGCCTGGTTTAAACTAAATGCATCTCATACAATGGAATATCATTTTAGATTAATTTTAGCCATTGTTATGGCTTCAGCCTTTGCACACTGCTTTAGAAGGCAGTGCTTGGAATCATCGGTAGTTCATTATGAAAACAGTAAAATCTGTCTTGCGAATTGGTTTAAGACAATCGAAGAAAGAGACGGGAATGCCATTGCTCCCTTCAGACCCCTGGTTTGAAGCAATTCTACTCTTCATTCACATTGTATTTGCGTGAAGGTTAGCTTAGACCTCATGGGCTTTCTTTTTTCCACTTAAAAGGTGTAACATTCTTCCGGTAAAGTCAACTGTCAACCGTTATTGCGCTAGTCCCTCTTCCCCTCTACCTGTATGTGAGTGTGGGTGTACGCGCTCTGTTCAAAAAGGTTGAAAAGGTGCTGTAACGGGGAAACCATTAGCTTCCTCCCTCTCTCTTCTCCCTTGTCCTCTCCTTACTTGTGGTTAGTGACAAGCCTGGCTTGCCTGTCGTCTGGTGCTCACCGCCACCACTTGGACTTAGGGCACGCTAGGCGCTAGCGTGCATGCCGCCTGTCATAAACACCCACACAGTGACACAAAACCTGCCTGCCACCTGTCATCCCCCGCGTGGTCGGTCTGTTAGGGCCCAGTGCGACTAGCCAAGATAGAGAGAGGGGGAGAGGGAGGACCGCGGCGGCGGCAACGGCGGAGGAAGGAGGGGAGAAGCAGAGGTGGGGTAGGGCAACAGTGGAGTGCCAAAAACCATACATCTTCCACTCTATTGGTGCTTAGGTGAGTGGGTGTGCGCGCGTGCGTATAACACCGACTGTTTGTGCCTAATTGCACCCACAAGAAAGCTGCCTCAAACCGCCCCTATTCTTTTTCCTTCATACCGACCGTGGGTCTACTAATTGGCTTTGTATATTCCTGAGTTTATCCAGTGAAGTGGTGACAATTAGCATCTTCTCCCCATTATTCGCACCCAGTTCTGGGTTCCCAGACTCTCTGACTAAATAATTGCCTCTGGTAAAGGTAAAATGTAGCTTTTAGCTACCACGGTATTTAAAAGTGAATTTAGTTAAGTGTGTGTATTTGGTAAATTTGGTACAAAAACGTACCAAAAAACGCCCATCAGAGCAATTGATTGTGAATTTGGGCGTAATTTAATCGTCTGAGAAGTAATACACTGAAGTTCAGAAAAGCAACCTCATTACTTCTTCACTTCCATTTTATTTGGTGGTGAGAAAAACAATTTTAAGCCATTACGGACGATAGCCATTGGATCAGGATCATTGCCAACTCACTTGTGCTCTTGTCGTCATCTGCAGCTTTAAAGGAACCTCAAAGAGGAGGGTCACGTCCACCCAGGTAGCTTTAGCATAGACTCTTAAGTCCGAACAATCATGGGTCTCCTGTATTCCAGTCAGTGGCCAACGCTGACTACAACCCAGCGCATTTGATTGCGCATTCTTAGGGCATAAAGGACTGTCCACTTTGGGCACCAATGCTTTCTATTGTTTTCTTTACAGTGACGCAGAAATCTTTTGCGTAAAATTGGTTTAATACTTTCGCCGTTAGCAGACCTTGAGTAAGGGGAAAAGATCATTGCAATAAGTATGCGCCTGTGATTGAAAGTGCGTACGCTGTTGTTGATGGAGCTTTGGTCTGTCCACCAGTCAGTGTGACGCAAAAAAACATGCGGATGATCAAATGTTGCCCCCCTTCAGTAATGGCGTGATTCAACCCTTACAAAACGCTTACTTGGAAGGGAATGCGAAAAGTGTGGTTACACAGCCTAATACACAAATGCCATTACATTCTTAACATAACTCCTTAAATCTACTGTTTGAGATACAGACTTCTACAAGTTGTGTTATTATGAGTTCCGAGAGGGATAAGAAATAGTGGCTTTAAAGTGTGGAGAGCACTTTGAAGCAATGAAGAGGGTGATCGAGTTTCAATAAATGCGTTTCTCATCGGAGTGCCTGACTAATGTCCACTCTTTTGCCTGCAAAAGTAGCTTAATTTGGTTTGGCGATCGTTAAGGGCACGAGCGCTGTACACCTGCCCGCCATGCCGTAAGGCTTAGAAGCCGTACATACAGATAAATCTTAGGGTTACGGAAGGAGGGGACAGATGGGCTGAAAATGGCTTTTGACCTCGCAACCCACCTCAGTCCCAATTCTATAGGAACGGTGGTAATTGATTGGCGATAGTTGCCACCACTTCGACTCCAGGAATTTTAGTTACGGAGAC
>UYWX01000139.1:0-36185 GCA_900622495.1 Hydatigera taeniaeformis
CAGACCTCCTGCATTAACCTTTACAATGTCAAATAGATCCGGAGTTTTCTTCAGCTTTACAGTGTTCAAAAGATAGGTTTTTCGGACACTATGTCACTTATAGCAAACAACCAACGAGGAAAAAGCAGCTGAGAGATCCCCCTTGGATACAGCAGCAGTACATTAAAAGCACCTTATACCTAAATATCGTTAATAAATGCCGATTTCGCTTTCCGCTGCCACCAGTGTAGAGTTCCAAGGCTTTCCATACGGTGGGAGAAGGTATAAGTGAGGTTGAATATATGTATTCGGAAGCGGCATTTCAAATTGTGCCTGAGAGTGTCCCGAACGCCAACCCACGCGTACAGTGCTGAGACAAATTCTAAAGTGACCGATGAACGTCAGGTAGTCACATAAGCAATGCATTACACATGTGAACAGCTAATGTATGGCTGTTACTGCAAGACTGGTCTGTCATTTGGTCACGTGTGCAGGCCTTCGATCTAAGCTCTGTTCTGGTTTCTCTGTTCACCCTTTAACACTCGTTTTAGCTCCAATTTATACCTTTTTCTCCTATAAAAAAGTCTTTAATAGTGCTTATTAATCAAGGACAAAAAAGCTAAATAAAACGCATAAAATGCTAGAATTTTTTAAAAGGTGTTTTTGTTTGCATTCACCAACGACTTTTGACAACTATTAATCGGTTCAACAGTGGGGATTTGATAATGAGGCTTGACTTAGATCCTCGACAATTTCACCATATCCTTTTGGCAGGCCTTGGTTTTTTCTTTTTTCTTAAACATTGGCGTTTGTTGTGGTCTTTGTAGTGAAGTTTTTTGCCATTAGTTGCACAAATTAGCGCGCAGTATTTTGGTTACTATGATAGCGCCTTTATTGACTCCTTTCTTGGTTCTTATCTGTCCGTTTTTTAGATTATGAATAGATTATGTAAAAAGCAATTGATTGTAATTTTTTCAGTATAATCATGAGTAGGGCGCTGAATTTTTTTGTTTGCACTCATATAGCACTGTTACCTATTTTTTAAATGGTAAGAATTGGGACTTCCTTCACCTTTATGCATTCATTAATTATGTGTATGTTTTAGGATTTGTGGAAATGAGTCTGCTAAAGCTTTGTAATTTTGGCGCCTATTTTTTTGTTCCCTCTTTCATGAACTGCACGCAAAATCGTAGGCTTTCTAAAGTTTGTATAAGTGATTAGGCTCAAGGGCTACATTTTATAATTGGTTTCTTTTACTTTTTTAAAATTTTTTTACATTAGCCTTAGGATTGGATCTGTGACATGTAATGATCCGGATTATGTTCCGCTCTGTATTTCAGCAAAGAAGCTTCAAGTTCAATTTTTCGCACATTTTGCTAGTTGCTTTTTATCGTTTTTATCACATTTTTTCTTTTATATTTTATGTTTAGTTTGAAATATTCCTTTCCGAACTGGCCTGTTTTGCCCTTTCCATTATCACGAATCATGTAAGCTTGAGAATCTAAATATAATTAGTGTTAATGTCTCCTTAACCATTTTTTGATACATAAATCCACAGCGACTTGTGTTACTTGGATCTCAAATGATGAGGTTTTATCAGCTGGTGATGATCATGAAATGAGCATATGGTGTCTTAGTAAGAATCAGCACTCCACTTTGCTCAATCTTCCAGAAGGCCTCTTTCCTTTGTCTATCGCAGCATGCCCACTCAGGATGGCTGCGAATGCCTTGAATAAAAGTGCTGCTATCAATATATTTGCGGTTTCAGCAACTGATGGTTTGATTTTGATAAAAATACAGCCCTATAATATTGGATTGCAGGGTGCTTTCACCTGGTCAATAGAAGCGGTCGAGTCGAAAAAAGTGTTGAGGCGCATCGGGGTGCTGTTTTAGGTCTTAGATGGAGTTATAATGGGGACTCTTTTGCAACCTGTAAGCTACTTCTCTGTGATTACTCCGTAGGTGGTGAAGACGGGCAAGTAAAGGTCTGGTCTCGCAGCGGTATGCTTCGTTTAACATTAGTTCAAACGAGTAAGCTTGAGGTTAGAGCTGCACTAATTGCGAAATCCCTTAGACCTCTCTGTTTATGCATTGGCTTGGGGGCCCAAGTCAGAGCAACTCGTCCATACCTCCGGGAAACAACTGACAATTAGAACAGTTCGATCGAACTCAGCATTTCTAACAGTATGTTAATTCAGCAAACGTGATTGCACTGCTTTTATCTCTTGTTTAGCACTTTACCAATTTGATTTAGTGGATGGCTCATGATGGGCTTATCTTGAAAGTTGATTGGAATCCAATCAATGATCTGCTCATATCTGGCGGTGAGGATTGCAGATATAAAGTGTGGGATAGTTTTGGTCGTCTGCTTTTCTCTAGCCAAATGCATGAGTATCCTATCAGCGCATTGGCGTGGAAACCAACAGGGGACCAGTTCGTTATTGGCAGTTACAACTTTCTTCAGTTATGTGATAAACTTGGAGTAAGTAATTTAGCCGTCGTTAGTTCCATTTCAATAAAACGATGTTCGTAAGTTTAAAGAACCCAACCTTGTTTTCAAGCCTTGGAAATTGAAGCCATTTACTATGTTTAAACTTGGCTCATTTTGGCGTCAGTTGATGAATGACTATTTTCAGTTACGATTTGAAGCACCCTCTCATCACTCTGTTTAAATCAAAACGACATAGGTAACATTTATGTGATCTTTTTTTGTAAATGCGATGGTAAATAGCTTTTTTTCTGTCTCCGGTGACTACACAGTGGTCGCATAACATTCAAAAGCCAGGAACGGGAAGCATTCTTGACTTGGTCTGGTCTCCGGACGGTGCAAGCTTAGCTGCTGCGAGCGCCAATGGCAGCGTGATTTTTGCACACCCCGTTGGCCGCAGTCTTGAGTGGGGTGAATATGAGGTAGTGCTTACAAACACTAGCTCAATCGCGGTTACAAAAGTCTGTGACGAATCCGCGGAAAGTCTGCAGCTCTGTCAGCCGATTCTCAACTTGTCCCTGGCCTATGGTCAGTTGATCGCACTAACCATAAGTCACTGTTACATTTACAGGTAAGTTCTATGACACTGGAATCCATTTGTTGGAAGCTAATAAACCTAATTAGCTTTAAAAAAGCCCTTTAATCTAAGACTGACATATTCCCAACTCATCCTACAGCTGGTTTTCTTATGTCCACCTAGAGTAAGAATACTGTCTTGTAGCAAAGGCGTAAACCAACTTCTGTTCTTATTTTTACTGAAGAATTCGAATCTTTGTTCATTAGTGTGAAAAATTTCAACACTCCCGTGATTGTGGATTTGAAGGGTGCTATTATTTCGCTAATCGTTCAATCGCAAGAGTAAGTTAACATTCTTTAAGCTAACACCAGGAAAAATAATGCCTTTCAAGCTGGACTAATTAGTAGTTTATATGGTAAATGCTAATCATAGGGGATGTTGTTGCTAAAGCAGAAGACAATCTTTAAAATACGTATAATGGACTAATAGCAATATTTCCCACGTATATGAGAGCATCCGACCATCGCATTTGGTCTTCTTGGTTCAAATACTTGACCTTTGGTAAGATGAATAAACCTTGCCAAAAGTATAACAATGAACCATCCAGGGTTGAATCTTCAACGCAAACACCTCGAAAATTTTAGTCTTAAAAGCATTTAATAAAGTGAGTTTTGCATAGTTTGAAAATGCATATGGAGTTATTTGATTATTTTCCACTGCGTTAGAAAAGGCAAGCAATCAACGGCATCAACATGCGAAAATGACCTATGTCTTGCTTTTTTAGCGTTTTCATGTTGGTCGACTGGGGCACCTTAATCATCTATAGCTATAATGGACGGCTTGTTTCCTCAGTGAAAAACATTTCTGTGAGAACTAACCTGGTCTATCCCGGATGCATTGTACTAAGCGGCGATACAATCGCCGCAAAGGACTTGGAAGATGAAAAAGGCGAGTTACGTTCGAATTGTTAAATAATTTCATCATATAATCTGCAAATCATTTCTTTTTCATTCCATGAACATTGAAATTTCAACAAATCTCTGCAGCAATACATCTATTCGATGTGAATTCCGGAAAGTCGGTTGGGGACAGTAAGCCCATATGCCATGCAGTAAGTCACATTCTGTTATCTCCACATGCAACTTGTGTGTTGCTTAGCCTTTGCAATGACTAAAAGCGAGAGATTCAGCTGAGTTTGTCCTCTTTGACTTCTATTCGCCCGTGAAAAAAAGGCAATTATGCTGCATAAGCATAGAAATAAGTGGCAACGGAATCCACTTTTTGTTGAATGCGTTTGATAAAAACCAAAGGTCTTACTAAACACTGGGAAACCATAGTTGGAAAAGAATCAGACATCGAAGTGCTTTAAGCCATCTTCGTGCAGGCTGATGTCACGGCTCTGGGATTGAACCAAAAGGAATCTGTGGCTGAAAGACGCCTTGCTGTCCTCGATAGGAACAAGGATCTTTTCATCTACCAAGTACGCATTTATGGGCGCAGCAGAGCAGTGGTTAAATTAGGTGAGTCGATTTCCCAAATGTTGTATCATCCTTTGCGCATAAAATCACGGGCTCTATCCTTACTGCAGGGAGCATGGTCTCAACATTCATGTGGTCTGAGACACAAAACTTCCTCGCCGCAATCAAGCACGGAAAACTCATAATTTGGTACAACCCGGCAGTCTCCTTCGTTGACAAAGAGCTCCTCGATCTTACTGTAGAGGAGAAGAATGTGGTGTAAGTAGAGCGATTGGGAAGAATGTTAGATTGTGGTGCTGATTCTTAATAACGAATGCAGGAATTCCCCTTGACTTTGAGCCACCGTACGCAGTGTCAGGCCTCAATGCCTACGTTGGGAGGGCAACTTACTCCCTCGACGACCCTATTCACCTTGAAGTTAGTAGTCAATAAAGCTTTGAACACGGCCGTTTGTAAATCCTGCAATCTGAAAACTGCGAAACAACTTCTCACGCTATTTTTGCAGGGAAGGTTGTGAGAAATACTGTACACTTAATGGTTTCAACGATAAGCAAGTGACTATTCGTCGACCAGAAGGTACTATGGTCACTTTTTCCATCTCACCCTACCCGACTTTGATTTACGCTCTCGCTTCAAAAAACAAGTGGACTCAAGGTACTCAGCTTTGCCGCATTGCAAAGGTTTGTTATAAATCATTCTGCTTATTTCGAAGGATCCTTTGTTGTGGGCCTGTCTCGCCGGCTTAGCTATGGTAACGCGAAGACTAGACCTTGCTGAGGACGCTTATGCGGCTCTTAACAAGGTACTACCCATTCCAGGTTACTATTCTCCTTACTTAGCCAGACAAAGTTGAACACATAAAAAGCATACGAGAAATGCCCTCGAAAGAGGCTCAAAGTGCGCAGACACTGCTTCTTGCAGGTAAGCATTGAAAGCCCATCTCATCAATTTACCCACGTGGCACTAAGGACAACCTAAGGAGGCCGAACGGACGCTTCTACAGGCAGGCCTTCACTTCAACGCAGTGATGATCAATCTTGCACAATTCAAGTGGGAAAGGTGAGCACTAATGTTATCCATTCAGTAATTTTGGATTATCCTTTCAATTTAGAGCTCTGGAGCTGGCTGGCAAAAATGAAATGTCAACTGCAATTGTACTGTCAACACGACACCATTATCTCTCCAAAATAGGGAGATCAGAAAGCATACAGTTATTCTTGACTAGCCAACAACAGGTAAATTTCCCATGCAGATTGCCTAGACTTGCTGCGGACAAATTTGGACACCGTACTCAAGACCTTGTTTTGTTATGCTTAACATTAGCGAATTCTCTAATAAGAAATAAATGTACGCACAGGTTTACACAACTCATATACAGGTCATCACGTCACCACTCGCCGCGGCCAAATTTAACTGTCTATACTTAAACAATTACTTGAAATGATTACAGAAGATAATGGATGAAGACACATTGAAACGGGCTGTCGCAGAGGGGTACCAAAAGGAGGCTAATCGAGAAATATGAACACTAAGGGATGTTAAATTATTAACCCTTACTTGATTGTTATCATTCAAAATAAAAACAATTTCGAGGCAGTGAACTAATGAGCTTTATAAAAGACCCCAACAATCCAAGACAGTACGCTGGAGAAGTGGGACCATTTAGTTACACACTATAACGCATGCGCATACATGCGCATATATGTAAATATCTACAGACAGACAAGTCTAAAATCGAGTGAACAACAAATGTTTACTTCTCGGCAGAAACAAGAAATATATCCCAACCTCAACATCCAGTAATGACTTTGGAGCACGAGAACCATATCATTTCCTTGTCAGTTTGGAGCAGTTCCTCCACACGCGCGCCAATTTCTTCAGTTGGGACCTCTGAACTGTCAGGGTAGAGCTCCATCGTATCTTCTGCCGAAAGCACGTTCAAAACGTGAATGGACCCAATGGGTGGATTAAAGGTCAACTTTGGGAGAAAATCATCACAACGAAAATGTCTACTAGTCTTGAAGTACACATGGAGTCGTGTGGGTGAGGTGGGCTCAAAAATGACATTAAAATAAGGGTTCCCCATCAGACCTCTGAAGAAAACGGGAAACTTTTGTTCCTTGTTGGATCCAGTGTTGTCTCCAGGTGTCAAATCACAATTGCGGAAGTTCAACAAAACCATACGGAGTGGCTTCTGAACATTTGGGCCCAGTATAAAAAGGAATTGCTCTATAGGAAATTGTGAAAGACTTCTCAGCTCTTTTTCAAGCAACGATACAGACTGAATAGACAACTGCAACTTCCTAACAGGTATTAAAGGCTTAGAAATAACGCAGGATAAAATAAACTTACGAAAGTGTTGTTACTGTTGATATCGTCCTTGTTGCTAAGTAGTCTGAAGTCCGGAAATTGCCCGGTATTGTAAAGGAAGAAATGCAAAAATTTTATCATGAGAATAGTCTTCTGAGACGATGACAAAACCGACTGCCCAGTCAAAAGATCCGAAAACGACATGCCTCAGAACAACCCCACTTAATTCGTATCCAAACGAACGCCGACCTACACCAATAAAGTTAAACGAGTTATATGAACAAAGGGGACACTTTTTCATGCTATAAAATAAAAAATTTAATGCTCATGGCATTTGTCAAACTGGAGCACTATAAGTACTTGATCGAAGGTGTGTGCCTTGCAAGGCCATTCAATGTAGAAGTGGTACATTACTCCTGGTTGCTGGCGTAGTTTTTGTAGTGACCCTCGTAACATTGTAGCTAGATTGTTAGGTGTAGAAACGATCAGTCTAAGTACTCTAACACATATGCACCTAATTACATAGGTAATAGTCAATTTCTCCCTTTTCTAAAAATAAGAGTCGTTATAAATGACATTTGCGATTTGTGCATCCGTGTCTCACCAAAATGCCCACTTTACCTTATATAATATATTTTCTGTTATGAGTGTTATAATGCAGTGTTTATGTGATTGCCTGACGCTTGGCGGCTACTTTAAAGTTCGTCTGGCCTCTGTGCACTTGGGCAGGCTTTTGGGTCACGCTCAGGTTCCATTTGCCCTGTCGTCTTCAGAATACATGTATTCAACCCCACTTGTGCCTTCTTCCACCCTATGGGAAGCTTTGGACGCTACAAGTGTTTATCTCAATGCTATCATTATGGGTCATATATGATCATGCCATCGCGTGACAAATCCTGTAAACTGGGTATAGCATTTCGAGACTTCCCACAGGGCAGTAGAAGACAGTGATCGGAGCTGAATACATGCGTTCTAGGGAGAACACATGGGTTAAAATTGAGGTTGGTCCGAAGGTCAACCCACGCGCCTAAAGGTCTGACGACTCTTAAAGTAACCATCATAAGTTAGGTGTTCGCATGAACAAAGTATTACACTTGCGTTTTGATTTCGTTGACGCCTTTAGCTGAGTACGAAGTTTTGAACAATAGAGAAACTGAGCTCTAATACTCAAACGGAGTGTGTAAGTCGGTGTATATATCCTTACAAGGTTGCTCAAATTTTATTTCGGCTATTCTATCAGACCGTATACAAACCATGATGCATCTTTACTGCTACTCCTGCGATTGGTTGGAAGGCACTGGAGGGCACTTCCATGCGGCTGACCGTACCGTATGAGGTAAATCCCCAGTTAATGTACGAACCTTAGTTCCAATCTTCATTTTAGGCATCCATTTAGTGGTTCAATATGGATGCTTTTCTTTCATTTAACCTGTTCAGTGCCTATGTTTTCCACGTTTCTTAGTTATTTCGCGGGTTTTTTAATGTTTAGTAGAAATGTGACATTCGAAATCAGAACTTTGACTGCAGTGAAGCATCACGGGTGATCCGTGCTGAGAACACAAGTTTGTAGGTAACTGAGACATCCATTTTGACACCTTGCAGTTTCATGAGTTCTACTCCAGCTACTTTCCTGAAGAAGACATCAGCAACCATGATCTATCGTTTCTCCAAGTGGGCGGCAGTAAGTACACGACGATTGCACCCACCTGAATTTCTTTCGGCGCCGTGAAGAATGTCGCAAAGGTGCAAACTCTGTGAGACGAAGGCTCCTGACTGTCTTAGGTACCTATCGTCTATTCACTCCTGAAGAACTGTTCGTTTTGCCGAGCCTGAAGTAACCAGGTGGTGGCAAGGCACGACACCTTAACACCATAATACCTCTCTTAACGGGAGAAATTATGCCATTCGTACAATTCCGTTCTGATCGCCTTGCTGGACGATTTCACCCTTTCCGCTGTACGCTCATGCTAGGGCGCCAGGAGCCTATCGTGTCGCAGATGTATTCAGATCAGTTTTCTGTGTGCATGGAATTCAGCGCGCACACTCATAAATTGGCACACCAATTATGGTATTATCTGGCTCCGTTCAAATTGTTTTATTAAAACAAATACTTTTAAAGTCGACAGATCAACAGTACCTAGAGCGGTTATATATCATCATTCATGCTGACGTTACTACTTTCCCTTCTAACACTAAAAGCCTCTAGATAACATTCCATAGCGTGATAATCGTAGCTATTCATTGTAATTTTAAAAATTACCACAACACTAGAGAACAAGCTCGTCATCACCCTAAAAGGGATATTTCATAACCAAAATGTCTACAGTAGCCCTTTACGATTCCAAGCAGATCCATGGGAAGTATATGGGATGAAAAAATTGGTAAACGGATGTGGATCTGTGAGTGCATTATGGAGGTCCCACTCACCGACATGTTTTTTTCTCGCCCCCCTTATTTGCACTGCTAAGAGCTGTAGGATTGTGACAATGTGTAAGGATAAGGAGCTGAGCTTTGCCAAACATCTCCACATGTGGATATGCATGTATGGCTGTATATATGCACGGACATGCGAACAAAAATTGCGTTAGATCAAGAGAAAGAGTGGGGAGAAACATGGTGGTAATAGGACGAAAACATGAGAGCAAGTTTCAGCCCGATACCATCTAATCTTGAGGGGTAAAGGGAGTCAGCTTATCGTGATTGCATTAGCATAGGAGCCTGAAGAGAGGAAGCCGGTGGAAGGGGATTATGAAGAAAAGCACCGCAATCAGGATGCTGAAAAGGCCGAGTGAGGAAATGCTTTTCCAGGTCACTCTTGTAGATTGGATGCCTACGGTAATTATCTATCAGTGCGTCCACACTTGAGAAGACCTTCTGACCGATATAAAATTCACCGTTCTTAACATGCACTTTGAAATTTCGATTCTTCGCTCCCGCATTCATTGTAATTGTCAAGTCACCTGGCTGAAATAATGAAAAAGATTACTGGACATTTCACAGGAAAATATTTGAATGGGTTGCTGGGATATCGACGAAAATTTAACGTGTTAAAAATAAGGCCTCATCCTTCTAAGTGAGTGTCTTTAGGACTGGGTAGTGCAAATGAAAATAAAGTTTAGCGAATAAAAGAACCTGAAGTTTGCTCCAATTTACTATTACAATAAAATATAATACATCTTCTGTGTCGTCTACCTAACTTTCGTATCTCAAACAAACAGCAATTCTCTACTATCAATTGAAGGGAAACGACCTCAAGTATCTACAGTTGTGCAGAAGGTTGCAGTAAATCGGAAATGAGAATGAAGTCGCATTGGTAGCACCAAAAGGTGATAAAGCGCGGAAGTGACAATGTACGCAAAGACCGTTTGTAGTCCTCAATGAACCTGTCACAGAGCTTGATCGGTTAATTATGCCTCCCTTGATCCACGGACCGCAAAAGAGCAGTACTAAAATCCTCCGAATCCGTGTGCTGAGAACTTCCGGAGGAGATCTAAGCGCAATGGCACGCGTCTTGAAGACTTCTGCTTATGAGTACCAAATATCGTAAGCCCTCAAGTTGATAAAAGTAAGAATCGTTAAAGGCATCTTTGAGCAACAGCAATCTTTGCGTAACTTAGGGCATGGCATTCACTAAAGCAGAGCAGGTGCAACCAGCCTAAAGGGGTCGTGGTCTATGGCTGGGGAACGTAGGTACGCTATTCAATTAGTAAATAATGGAAAAAGAGATGTCCAACGGATGCTAATCGTCCAACAACATTCATTTTGCTCGATTAACTAACAATTTAATGGTTCAATCGTGTTATTCCATCAGTGAGATTGAAACAAATAAGTACTTCCAGAGCAGCGTTAGTTTTGTTAAAAATAACAATGAAACCAAGTAATTACCTACGAAAGCGCTCCAAGTTAATGTGAGGTTACGCCATAAAGAATGGTAGCTTAGCGATGTGAAGTGATAAAACCCACTGGACAAGTAAATGGCAATTTGCAAACTGTCTTTGCCTAATTAACCAGTTCGAGGTAGATGTATTAAGTGTAAGGATCACAAGAGCCTTTTAAAAATAAGTTCGAATCAAAAAAGTTTTTGACAAACTAAGGATATGACAAAAGCAGACTGTCTGTGAGCAAATAAATTTTTAACTCCTGTTCCTCTAGCCAAATAAAAAGGGGAATGCATGCGATGAATGTGGATTCTTCATTTCATTCAAAGTCGTCATTAAGCGCGGGATATGATGGGGGTTTATAACGGCCACATTTTTCCAAAGAAGAGGAGGATGTAGAGAGGATATCAGGGTGCCAACGGGTGGTGTCGCAGGGATTCGTCTATTATGGCTTGCTCCAACAACAGCCGATCGAGTGTGTCAAACGGCCATATTTTTTGAGATTTTATAAATCATTACAAACAACGGCAATAAAAACCAACATTCGTACTCAAAAGAACTAAGTGAAGTTGAAAAAGTAAGACGTTTAAGAAGATTTATAAAACCCGACTTGCAGAAAAATCCAATGACGGCAAAATAGCATCTTAAGTCCTATGCAGAATAACCGAAAGCCGACCAGATAGAGTAAAAAGAAAATGTTTTCGAACGTCATAAGTGCTGAGTAATGTATTTATCTCGTAATATGGGAGTAGCATAACAAATTCGTTACATGTGTGACACTGTGTTGATAATGAGTTCGGTGAAGTTCGTTGGGTGAGCTAGTCTTCCACCTGCGCTAGTTGTTCCGATTTCGTCTGTAGATTAAAAGTTTATGCATTCTACCCAAATACTAAGTCGTCTTTTGTTTTCAGGGAGATCTCAGAGCAGCACAGCATACCTCGATGAAAATCCCTTCCGGTATCAACGACAAGAATATAAACGTGAGTCAACGGATATGCAGCGACGCAATTAATTAAAGTCACTATCGTCACACAAGAAATGTGCACTTGCAGTAAACAAATAATTGACGTTCGAATAAAAAAATTTTCGGAAAATTACCCCAACTATTGCATGAAAGTGATCAAAATGAGTCTAATAGCGAATAAGGACGAGAGCAGGCACAGTGAGCCATAAAACGAGGCAGCTAAAAGGCGAATCGGACCTACGACAATAGCACATACTGCTGTAACCCAAAAAAAGAAAATGGCAAAAAATACCTTTCAGTCGTAAACTAGGACATTACCTTAGAGCAACAAATAGAATGATAGAGCGTCCGTAGAATCCTTTTTGCATAAGTTTGAACAGAATGAAATAAACTCCATTTTGACCAGTAAGACAGCCTACACCAAATAAGTATTTACTGCGAATAACGGCAGCGGAAACCGTTTTGACATACAACCAGTTTTTAGCCAAAAACTTAAATGTCCTGCTTTTGAAGCAAAATTTATTTGAAGACGAAATGACGAGTCTGAAGAGAATTGATACTCAATGAACAAATTTTTTGAAATTAATGGTAAAAACATTCGTTTCATATTTTTAAGCAAATGACGGTGTTACTCTGCAAGGGTATTAATGCGCATTGTGAAATATGCATTCTTGAAAGCAGTAGAAATTTTAATGCTAACGGTAAAATAAAGGAGACTGCTCAACAAACTATCATACGACGAAAACCGAGCTCGATGCCCACGTAATATGCAGTTCAACCAATTGTAATAATTGGATGACCAAAACCGCCTGACAGAAACAAAGCATGCAACATCATCGCCAAGATTATGCAGTAGACAGTTCACTGCACCCAGTCCGGACTGGAAAAACCGTGTCAGTGCAAGAAGTAGCGATGATCGGTAAAAACCAATTAACGATTTTATTGGTTGATGGTTTTTGATGCATACAAGGAAACGATAGTGTATTTAACTTTTTACTTAGTGGGACCGAAAGACCAGATCATTTTGAATCATCAGCAGAGTGATTGGATGGCAAAGCTAAGGTCTCAGAAGATGATATTGAGGCGTGACAACTAAGGGAGGCCGTTTGCCTAATGAAGTGTAAGCACTGAGGCGTTGGTGACTGCTTCTCCGCACACTGCAGCCCCGCGCAGTGCACACACCGGTCACAGCCGCGTGCACGCGCAACCCGTCGTCGGGGTGTTGATCGATCCCCGTGCTGTGTGCACGGCCACACCCACGCCCAGTATCAGCGCCACCAGCAGAGATGCGTGTATTTACAGGCCTCGTTCAACCCTGTGCCAAGACGAGATCGGAAGGGTCCAAGCACAAACCAAAACTACGTCCATGATAAACCTATTGCGGCGATTATAGCACCAAATGAGCTGGAAATGAATGCAAAAGGAATAGGCTAAGTGAGTGTATTCAACGAGAAAGGACGACGAAATTAGGAAGGGCTCAGGTCTGAGCAACGTGCTTCCGAAAGTCTAAATGTAATGAACACTGAATGTGGATGACAAAGACAGTATTGTCGAAACAGAGTAAATAATAGGGAGTAACAGGTATAAGACAAAAACAGTGACACCCGGTTCAAAGCACACTTAAGCTCAACACAAATCGGGTACCATGGCATTGCTTGTTCCACTGTATCGCTATCAAGGGGATTTCATTTGGGGCCAGAATTGGAACTTACCAGGAAAATAAAAATTGGATTTAAGATCCTATTGAATAAAAACCGAACTGGCGAGCAAACAAATTGTAATAAGGCGGTGAAATTTCAAACCCAGTGAAAGTTTATGGCTCTGTTACTCGGTTCTGGTAGGGTATAACAAATTCAAAAATTCCTCGTGGAACGAAAGAGACACAAACGAAGCTGTTTGTACCTTTTAAACAACAGCAGATTGCAGATGAGAAATGAATTTTGTGAAAATGAATATCACTTAGGTGAACCATGAGCATCAAATCTCACAGTACAACGGAAACCAAAGGAAATCAAAATGCGCCTGAACAGTCCAGTCACATTTGCAAATATGAATTTTCGAAATTCGACAAATTGGTGAAAGTAAAACAGAATACAAGAAATTAACTAGCTTCGGACCATAAAGAATATGGAAGTAAGTGGAAAAGGACATTAAAGAGGCACAATAAATACAGAAAAAATCAGACATAGTCCTCTCATCGCTCTTTTAAAAGATGAGAAAGTATTACGAGAAAACATGGAACAAGAAAACCAACCGCATACATGAGATTCGCTGTCCCTGATGATGAATTCGCCAGAGATGGCCAGATTGTTGAGAATGGATTCGCACTCGGAGCGTGAGATGACACCCCAATACCAGGGCTTGCGAGCAAACTCAGAAGCATTTGGTGAGGCCATAGCGAAGACCAGACGCACTTCCTCACCGCTAGCACCACTAGCAGTAACTTGTTGAGGTGCGGTTCCTGTCATCGCCACAGTGCTGGCCGAGGGTGAATATCGAACAGGCGGGAGGGCTGCTGGAAAGGGATTCTTAATAACTCTAATGTAGTTGCGCGGAACGAGACCGATGTTTCCAACAGCGTTTCGACAACGCCACCAATCTGGATCATCAGCAGGCTTGTCGATTACCTCAAGCACCTCATCAGCTGCAAAGGAGAGCTCTTCAACCTAGAAGGAGAAAAAAATCTTGAAGATACGTCACACGGTTGCGTTGATTTCTCATGCAAGAAAGCTTACACGAACCTGGTTTCTAGTAAAAGGGTAGAGTGTGAGGACAGTTTCACGATGGTGGAGACGATCATCCATTGCATCGCCGGTTCCATCAACAAATGCAGTGGGTTGAAGCTGGAGTGGCTGCTGTTGCGGTGGTTGTGATGGTGATGATAATGGTGATTGCAATGATTGCGGCTGGAGGGGGGAAAGTACGGTGGAGGCAGGGAAGGGTACAGCTGAGTAGGACGCAAGGGAAGGTGCCGTTGATGGCGCCTGGGAAGTGGAGGTCTGTGGTGGCGGAAGCGAGACGCGTACGGGCGCAGTGGATGTGGCTGATGTGTTCGGTAGCGCACTTGGCTTGGTACCCATTGCTGTAGGAGGCATATGAGGGGTGCTGGAGGCAAACGTTTGAGAACCACAACTCAGGCTACTTGGCTGACCGATACTGGTATTTCTGAAATGAATGGAATCACGATAAAAATAGCGTCCAATCTTTATAGCAATAAAATTGTACAGAAACCTGCAATGATGAGCATCGGTTTAACAACCATTGGAAATGAAATTGCACCCAATTGTAACAAATGCGTAGCATAACGAAAAAAACTACTATATTGGTAAAGTGTGCAAGAGCGAGCAATATCCTGCTTGGGAATAGTGATGGGAATTTCGTGTCGCCAGTAAGTGCGAATCGAGTTCAGTAAAGTATAGCCTGATAGCTAAATAGTTTTCGAGACATCATATCAAGGCGGCGTTTTTAGACGAGAAACTCCTAACAGAAGCAGTGACCGATTGTGAAACATAAGTCATTGCAAGATAAAAGCATCAGAGCTGCATATCAAAGTAGAAGACGACTTAAATATCCTGAAATAAACAACTGAGACATAAACTATACCGTTTGTAATCAGATTAAATAAAAATTGAAGAAGAATTCCCAAAAGAATAAGTTGGTTTCAGAGAATGCCACAGACAGAGGCTCCTGTGTCTCTAAGCTGAGCACAATGTAACATCAGATACTCGAAATCACAGGAGAAATATTGAAGACTTTACAAAACCAAGAGCCCACGAATGCAAATGATATAGACAAGTTTTCGGAAATCTGAACCACAGTAGCAGTACGTCTGAAAGAGAAAAAGCCAAATATGCTAATCAGCAGCACAACGCCAACGAGTGAGGAATTCCCAAGTTATGTAAATAGAAGCCATGAAAAGGCCTTTGAGCCAAGGCGCGTTTTCAAAGTTGACCAGGTCTGTTTCGAACCAACTGCTGCCATATCTCTAGTTTGTGGATGGATGTCGCCGCTTTTTTAATGACTGAGTCATCGCCCACTGGGAGGACCAAACATTCCCCAACCGTTGTCCCTTACGGCAATGCTCGTTTGCTGGATTGATGTAGGTCAACCTTCAGTTATTAGATAATTACGTAATTCATACTTTTATTCGCTGCATCATTTCGCAGCGTTACGTCAGATGAGGACAAGAGCTGGCAGATTTCCAGTCACGGCTAATCATAGACATGGCTGGAAAAATTGTAGACTCAATGACACCATGTATAGAACAAATATTGAAAACTTCCGTTACATACTTTCTTATGTCAGAGCCATTAGAATTCCTGCTCAGCGACAAGGGCCAACTGCGGCAATGCATGTCACGGAGCAACTTAACACGGAACAGGCAGTAAAATGGTATCGTCAGAAGGCGTCAAGTTAAACAAATAGCCTACTGCAAATAGAAGGCAGTAACTCTTGTTGAAGTGTTAATATTCACTTCATTTATCCGCAAAAATAACACAAATGACCTCATTTGCAATTTGCAAAGGAAGCTTATAAGGAAATGTAATTTCGCATTTACTATGCACATAGTGTATACTGCTCCGTGAAAGTATTTTTCATGCACATCCAAAGACTGTTTTCAACAAGTTTTAATGAAATTAGAAGCACAAGAGAATTAAACTTGGCTGGTTCGAATGTTGGCACATCACTTAATTCGCTCCGATAATGCCGAAAGTACCCAAGTGCTTTTATCACAGCAAGAGATTACTGAATGACATAAGAATGTTAATGTACCACCCAGAAGAACCACAAAGATTAAGTCAAGAAAGCGGTCAAACCAGTTACTATAAGCAAGTAGTACTGGCCTTGTGGTAATAATGTGCAAGACAATATGGAATTTTTTGTCATACTACAAGAGGCAAGTAATGGTGCTATTTTTGCATCCATCTGCATCGAAGCCAGCGAGGTGGATTGGAAGTGAGTGGAAGAGGAGGAGAACGAAGTAGGGATCAGAAGTGCGCTAAGGAAAAGGCATGTCCTTCCTGGTGGATTTCGAATCCTGAAATGCTTGGGCAAGAGCCTCACTAGTGGCCATAACTGAGAGTAAAGTTACTCCCACGCAGTAAACACACTCCATTTGGCAATCAGATGGCTTAGGCTTCTAAATGCCAAAGCTGGGAGCAGATAAAGAGGCCCGATATTGCGCAGACAATCATGATGTTCGCTTCCTTCCTTGTCCTGCATCAGCGATGGATATATTGGTACAAGACGCAAATCCCCCTGGTCATATGGAGTTATGGGGGATCGACATGAATAGAAAGACAAATTTTACCAATTGGAGGATCGCGAGCACGTTTATAAGGAGCACGGACGCGTACAAACTGTGCTACAGACAGATTGGAACAGTGACCTGTGACATGGGATTGCAAGGGTGCATCCAATAGTTTATGATCCGTTTAATTTTTTGGTCCAGAATTAAAAAGATAAAGAGAACAATACTAAGTGACTAACATTTTATGCTTAGTACAGATGCTAAAATGGGAGTAATGTAGAATGTGGAATTCTGGCTAAGGCATCCAACCCCTTCTAAGGCAATACCATCATTTCCGAGAGGTTTTTTATAGCTCTTAACTAATTTGACGTTATCCGTAGTGCATTGGGGACGAAGATCTAAAGACCGCCTCGTTTTCAATAGAGCAAATGCTGTACTTTGTAAGGTATTAATATAGTAAAGCATACATAGCACCCGACAACGGAACTGTGAATGTGACATGTTAAAAGTAGATACAGTTGCAGTAACTTCACAGCGGAAAAGTGCCACACCACTACTCGTTTTAAACTGCACTTAATTAGTGGCAATAATGGCACGTTTATACACGTCCAAGCGGCAAATCACAGTGTCCACGTTACTCCGACCTTCTAGTGGTAGTGTCCGATTGGTGCGCGTTCCTCCCCCTGAAAGCAGCCGCTCCAATCACTCAGTGGAAGAAAGATGTAAGCCTGCTGCGATCCGAGTAAACCAAATCAATGTCGCACATGTGCGCGCAAACTCTTGAATGATAGACGATGTTTGCCATTATTAGTACAACCAACAGTGGAAGCGGCAAAGTAGATGACGGTGGTATGTTTTAACTAAAGCCTCGCCAAAATAAGCACCAAGATTAACCAACAAAGTGCTCACGTAATGACTTCACTCAAATCCTTAAAAGTGAGAGTTTAAGTCCCTATTGTGCTTTGAAAGTCTCAAAAAGCGTATGAAATGTTCGCGGGTAAATGCTCTTTAAGAAATTAGGAGTTGTAGAAAAGCGGTCCAGCATATGGTTGAATTCACAAATAACCACGCAGACAAAACCAAGAAGCAAAAGAGAGGGGAAAACTTGATCACTGGATGCATTGAAGGTAAAGACGCTGAACCAGACCACTTTAGCAATGAGAAGAATTATGAACAAAACGAGTTTCCTACACTCCATGATCAAGTGACATTGGTTTTTATGAATGAGATATCATGGGCAACCACCTCTCAAAGTGAAGGGTACAGAACATATACCAAACCTGCGTGCGGCAGATTGCCATGGCATAAATACAAATCTACGATCAATCATTCCAGCCCTTCCCGGAGTCACTACTATTGACGCTTCCCGAAGAGCTGTCTACGAAACTAAAACTTCATTGTGTGACGTCTACGCGATTTCTATTAGTAAAATGGTTCAATGATGGTGTCCGCCTCAAACAAACTCGGCATCCACTTTTTCAAATCAAATTTGATTTGCTTAGTGAAGACGGCAGTGATCATTCTTTCACTATCAAAGCTTAGCCCGTTCCAGAATGCGTTCGAGAGATCGTATCTATACGGTGAAAAGCTTAGTGCATTCATCAAAAGGTAAAGGTTGACAGACGATATGAAAATTGCAAGTACCTCTGGGAATTCAAAAAAAGTATGTAGAGAAAAGACACCTTGACGTTGTTATGGCATCAAAGGAAGAATAGCGAAAATAACTCATAATAAAACAAGCAAAATGTCTGCAACACTAACCCAGAGCAGCCAGGACCTCAGTTCAATGCGATGTGATCTCACTCGGCACTTGATTCAAGAACACACCCCGATAAAGTGAAAATACGCCTTGCGTTACAGTTTTGTAAACAAATATTTGCTCAGTGACTTTTTTAACGTAGGGCTAATTAAGAGCAATTAATACTAGTATGTGTGATAAGTATGCGTAGGAAGGTGACGGGAAGCGATTGAAAGTGGTACTCAGGCATGGTGCTTAACCAAGTGGCCAAGTCCAACTGAAAGAGTTAGAAAAGTAGAAAACTTTCAGGCTCTATTGATAAGATACGCGAAAATAAACTAGGAAAAGCTAAAAATTAAGACCCTCGGTAAGAAGTTACACGTTGGCAAAAGTGGCATTTTTAAGAAATAATAACATTATACCAAAGCCTACGCTTGCAAAATGGGAAGAAAATTTAAAAGAAGTAAATTTGTTAGTGATAAGTCTCTATCTTTGAAAATTTGATACAATGCTCTAAATCCCCATAAGGAAAATTCACCTGTCGAGCGGAGACAACAAGACGTGCAGTCCAATAAATCACAATGCTAGCATTGTTGATTAAATGCAATATTGCAACGAAGGCCATGAGAATCCCAAATAGTAAGTCATCTAATGAATGCCCTCATGCAGCGACAACGGTTTAACACAAAACAATTAAGCAGACATACCCGAGAACGGAGGGCTTCATAGGTGCAGATTCCATAGTGACGTAATTGGAGGGAAACCAGCCAGAAGTCTGCTGCTTTTGAGAGGGTGGCAAAGTGGTGGAACCTCCTGGAGGGAGAAGCACACCATGCCACCAACCATCAGAGCTCTTTTCAAGCACACAAACTCGATCTCCGCGTTGTATGGTAAGCTCGTCCGGTTGACTGGCGGTGTAGGCGAAACGCGCCACGCAGATTTGACGCGACGAAATGCTACCACCACTGCTGTGAGTATCTACAGGTCCGCCTCCTCGTGCCATCGGCGCTACATCAGAATTCCGTGAAGCACCACCAGCACCGCAGTTAATCGTACTCCATCCAACATTACCGTTTTTAGCTTCCAATGGAACGCCATCGGATAACGGCTTTTGTGGTGACTGATCCCTGAGGCCTGGATGAGCCTATACGAGAAAAGATGCAGTAACAACGACAACTAAAAACATAGTAGCTGTTATGACAACTCGACACCGTGTTATATATTTCAATGTCTGAAAAGCAAAGATTTATTTTGAATTCTCAAACTGAGCAGAATAAAAGCGTACCAGCTAAGACGGGGAGTTCGAAAGAATAATGCTAGATTTCTTCGAACTCCTCACCCCCTTAAAACCACCAAATCCAACCCCAGTTGATCTAACAAAAGTAAATGAATCCATATTTGTGTTAACATAAATGATTGAAATCAAAAGAGAAGCGTTTGCGCAAGTTGTGACGAAACTATTTCCTGCATTGAATACTATCATGGTGGGCAGGACATGCGTTTACCTTACCACTTGGTCCAACTGAAATACCAACGTCTGATAAACTAGACCAAAGCGCCGAATTAGCAATGATAAAATTGATAAGGCTGTTGCTAATCGCCCTCACGAGGCAGCGAGCACCGCAGTGACTGATGGTAACGACAGTAATCATTAGGTGGGCCGAATTGACGGACGGATGGGACGACACGACGACAAATTTAGCAAAAGCGGTCGAGTGTAATTCTGAAGTTTTATAGTTTACACGCAAGTATGCGTAGTAAAAATGGTGTCTGGGAGCCTTGTGTACCAATACCAGAACATTAACCATTTTCGGTTGCTGACATCCAAGTAATCACAGTTGTGGCAAGTATGATAGAAAAAAACTCAACTCAAAGGGGCCCGATTGGATAACTTCCATCGTCAAAGTCAAAAACCGGTATAGCACACGGGAATGCATTTTTACAAGCACCAGCTGAGCTTATGGAAAGTCACGATTACCTCTAGAACAGTTAAAATAAATTTACAAGCACAAATATCTAACCGAAGGCACCAACACCGATTACCATGCAATCCTGAACGCTCTACAACGAATTATTTCACTACTATAAGGTACAGTGGGCAGCATGGCTTTTCCGAGGACTGCAATTCCTGTTCAAAAACGCAAATAATAATGATCCACTAACAACCGGAGCATGTACCCTAGTATTCAGGCACTAAGCATGCGAAAGATGCTGACTCGTGAAGTGCATGTCTAGATGAACAAAGGCAACGGCTCATGTAGCTCAAACAGAAAAATTCAGGGGAACAGTTACAATGTACCCTAAATCACAAATATAAAAAAGCTCTATAACTAAACAGAGAAATGAAAACTGCCGCTGATCAAATGGGTTAGATTTAATTAAGTGCACCTTAACCATCACCAACAAGCTATGTGTCCTAAGAAAATAAGTACATAGGACATCAGTAACAAGAAAGGACAATGGATTAAAAGCTTGAAATCATGGATCAACAGCAGGCCACAATGATGATATCATCAATAATAAAGAGGCTGTTCCAATGTTCAAAGAGCATCCAATTTGTGCCACGTCAAGCGTTCCAAGACCAAGGATAAGAGAAGGGGACGAATTTCTGTCCTATTGCCCCACGATACTGCTAAGATACCTTAACTGCATATGGAGTAATTTTGAAAGCATAGAACACAGCTACATAGCTTTGTGGTCTCTTGAACGAATGATTTGCATAAGAGAAAGCAATACCACATTTTCGTGGTAGACATCTCGCATGTGCTGAAGCGTGCTACAATACAATAGGGATTTTGGAGGAGCGTAAACATCCGCTGAGGTAAAAATTGAGGCTCGCTAAAGTGACCCCAATAAAGAAAAACTGCGGAATTAATCCCCATGATCGTTTGCATAAAGGGATCGTCAAACACCTCATCGAAAAATATGCAGGTAAAACAGGAGCTGGCGCACCAAGGAGGGGATTTATCCTTAGAAAATTGCGGTTAAAAAGACGGCCTTGATGCGTGTTCATGTATGTTCCGCAGTGGCTACAATGAAAGGCATCCGATGCCTCATGTGAGGAGTGCGCAACGTGGGGAAAAGTTATTCAAAACATGTACACGTAAGCAGGCCAAGATAAGCCGCTTAACAGCTGGGTGCAGATGCTGGTAACGCCTCCAACAAGGGAGTGAGTGCCTCAGCTAAAAACGCGAAAAATCCTTACCTTATCCTTTCCATTGTGCCTGTTTAAGAATACGCATGTTCTCAATATTCTTTCAAGACTTTTTTGCAAAAGTGCACCTACCGTAACTAATACTTATTGAAATAAACAAGAAATACGCATGAAGAGATAAAACCTGACAAAAGACTTCATTAGTTTAAAAAAAACAAGGAAACGGAAAACTGAATTAAAGGAAATAAAAGCTAGAAATGAGAACCACATCTACTCAAGACGTTGAGGTTCAGGCGTTTAAGCTCAAATGAATAGCTGCTGAAAAATACAGACACAAAGAGGTTAAAATACTTGCAAAAGGCGACAACAGTATTGAAGGCCATCACGGAGCCCAAAGAAGTGCAAAGCTTGCGAATCAACCAGAATACAATAATCTGTGAAGAATAACAAGACGACGGGCAAACACACCGAAGCAATGCGTAGCAACCACAAAACATGTTAAAACATAATCCCCATAGTCTAGTAACTAGAAAACAACTTGTGCAGTTATTACGCAAACGAAGTGGTTTCGTGGGTAATGAATTTTCCAAGAACGCTCAGGTTCATGTTACAAAAATAAATTGCAGTTCCAAATTACAGGTGGCAGCTGTTGATTAGAAGACAGGAAGGATGATCGCGAGTCCATGATGCCGTTGGAAGAGAATTGGCCGGCGACAGGTTGGTACCCGATGATTGCGCTGTCCTTAGCAGGCGACTGCCCGGAACCGGAGGACGGAAGTGAAGGCGCCACATAGTCAAGAGATTCTGCACTAACCTTTGCAACCTTTCCGCCTGAGCTCGAAACTTCACCGTTACGAGTGGATGTGGCCTGCGCTAGAGGTGGCCGACCGCCAGTCGATGCACCTGTTGCTGGAGGTGGAAGGTCGGTCCTACTCTTTCGTCGACCAAGAGTGTTTCGCAAACTCGAAAACAGACCCTGATGTAATGGTAAGGAATGTAGATAGGTAGCCAGAAGCACTGACCGACAGAAACCAATTGCTTGCATCAGATTAAAATGATATTTACAAAAGGTTCTGAGGATGCAAGAAGAAATGACAAACCTGTTTGGATCGCTTGACGTAGTTACTTGGAACGTAGCCGACTTGGCCAAAGGAGTTCATGACCTTCCACCAATGTTGAGTATCATCCATGAGAGTCAACTTCTCCCCCTTCTGTATGTCAAGTTCTTGGGTATCAGTTGCTTTGTAATCGAACTTAGCAATGACAACGTCAGTTTCCTTGACAGTCGTCATTCCTTTCTAACTTAATTCAGAAAGATGAGAGTAAGAACATATCTTCAATTTAATATCATTTGCAATCCCGACTCAAATAACTCAGGAAATGAAATTTAACGGTCAGACTTAAAAGAAATAGTGTCGTCTTAAGGTGCGACGTCCAACAAAATCTAGAGGAGTTGAAGGTTCCAAAAAATGTTTAATATTACAGTGACGCACGCATTCTACTTCTTAAATGCAGGGAAGTTGGCACACTTTTAGCCGAAGTGCTCAAATACTGCACAGAAATGACAAAAAGGACACGCACGATATACCTAGAACTATGGCTAACATAACCACAAATTCGCTTCTGCACACATTTTCAAACACAAAAGCGAGAAATATTCACCTTTAGTTGGATTAGGAGCAATGTAAATGCAAAAGATGCAGCCCCGAAAGATCCAGTGCAAAAGCACCGCTGTACATCGAAAAGAGCGCCGTAGTGCCCATACAGTGAAACATACATCGACTCTAAGATTCATGCTCATACCCTTAGATTATGCATCAACAATGCAATACTTTTATTTATATCTAAATAGTACATAAATAAAACCATAATATTACAAACTTAAAAAAATAAACGATTAATTTTTACGCTGCAGTTTTAGTAACTTATTAAACAAACGTAACTAATTTATTAGCTGTAGATTTCCTTCGATATAAAATTGGTGCTAATGCAATTTTAAAGTACAAATGCGCTCAAGCAAAATAGCGAATGAAAAGTTAATAGCGTATATAATTATTTGTTGATCAATTCTTTTTTGCTTGAAGCCGCAATACCAGACTTGGAGTATTTGTTTCGTCAATGTTGTTTAAATCCGCCTTTAGCATTAATTTTGGTCCTGTTCGGCGAGATGACGTGAGTCTGCTTTTGATGAAATACTGCCATGAGTGACTCGTGAACGCATTGCTCTAAGAAGTTCTGATCTCTTGCTGCACTCTACTTGTCCGTTTGACCTCTTCTTTCAGGAGCAAAATTCCTAAAGACGTTATGGCTAAGGAGATTGAGGACATGCTGCGGTATAGTCTGAAAATCCGTCGTAGGAAGTTTCTGGAGACTGTTGAGCTTCAAGTAGCTCTGAAAAACTATGATCCTCAGCGAGATCGTCGTTTTGCAGGCACCATTAGGTGAGTACCGCCGCACGGTGGTAGTCAGTTTGAACCTGATGGACCTCCACCCAGGGTCTTTAAAATATGGGCAGGCCACCACTAATTTCTCCTGTGTAGGCTTAAGCACACACCGCGGCCGAAGTTTTCTGTGTGTGTTTTGGGCGATCAGCAGCATTGTGACGAGGCCAAGGCTAATAATATTCCCTGCATGGATGTCGACGAGCTGAAGAAGCTAAATAAGGACAAAAAGCTCGTTAAAAAGCTTAGTATGTTTGGTTCCATGCACTTATTTGGTAATTTAGGTAAGAAGTATCAGGCTTTTCTCGCCAGTGAGAGCGTTATACGACAAATACCGAGGATTTTGGGTCCCGGTCTTAACAAGGCGGGTAAATTTCCTACTGCCGTTTCGCACCAGGAACCCCTCCTACTGAAGGTTGAGGACACTCGAGCTACCATTAAGTTCCAAATGAAGAAGGTTCTCTGTCTTGGTGTTGCGGTTGGTAATGTGGGAATGACAAAGGAACAATTGCAGCAAAACATTACTCTTGCGATTAACTTCCTTGTTTCCCTTCTTAAGAAGAATTGGCAGAACGTCCGCGCGCTGTACATCAAGACGACCATGGGGCCACCCCATCGCCTTTACTAAGCCGCTAATAGAATTCGTGGTACTACTCTGTATGAGTTTTGATCCTTGCTGCTTGCATACGATTTTCGTTGTTACAACCTAACCGTACAGACCCCTTTTGGTGCGCGATAATCCGCTACTACATTCATTACCGTTCCGTGTGTTAGGCTGGAAAACGCGGAAACTTTTGTTGACTTAGTACATTTGTACTGGAGGGGATTTACAATTGTTCGGACTTTTGGATAGCAGTCAGGAATGTATGGTTTTCGTGAAGGAGGATGGGCATTATCCGCTCGGCGTAGTATTCGCTCCTCATTTCCAAGTTAGCAATTACGTCTTCAGCCAAGATCGCCTTGCCTACCTGCGTGCCACCATCTGCTGGTCCCTCGATGTGTACAAAGTGCATATGTAAACGGTAGAAAGTGGGTGGATAATGGAAGTAGGCAATGATTTGTTCCTCTCGTAACGCGTTTTCCTCATCGTTGTACTTGGCTACAAGTTGCTTCCTTCCCTCCATCAACATAGTTCTTAGCATTGGTAAATGACAGGCCCTCAATTCGCGGAGGCATTTCAAATCCGAGTTTCTTGCAAGAGCCAAGGCATGAAGCTCACACAACTTACTACCATCCCAACGGTAGTCTAACACTAGAGAAAATCCGAAGTTTGGGTCTTTATCTTCGAGCAAAACCCGGTCCACCTCAGCCGTCCCACTGAGAATATTGTCCACCCAGCCGAGGTCCTTTGGATTTGATTCCAGAAGCGGGAGGACAACATTCTTATAGGTCTCGGGCGATTCCGAAATCATGCATCGTTTAGAGGTCGTGTACTTGGAGAAGTGGTGAGCCTCCGCTGGATGGATCACTGTCATGTTTATGCAGTTGGCTCGTTCTAACCCAGACAGAATAGTGAATCGGTGGTATATGTCATTGTTTACGATCTCGTTCACCTTCCAAGGAGGAAAATTGGTCACATTTTCACTGAGATCGTGATTATCTTCAGCGTAGGCCACACCAACCCGTGCTTCACAGAGGTCCGAAACTTCATTTGGAAAGGGTGACTTCTGTAATATTACGATGGCATCCTGATCCAATGAATCCTTGAACCTTGCATGTAGGTAGATCGCCTTGTTCCGAATGTCGTTTCGAAGCACACGCAAAATTCGAGTGTTTGACGGAGAATATGCATTAACAGATGACGTGGGAGAGGGACTGCATGTGGCAGAAGTTCGACGCCGTTTACAAGGAGGAGATTCCGCAGAGGAGATATGGGAATTCGGAGAATCCGATTGACTCATTAATGGACTATAAAATCGGACAGACTAATTTCAATGGCTACCACGTCCGATTCACGAACTCGGGCCTTTGCGACAGCTCCAATTGGGGTAACTAAATCTCTACAGCAAACAGCTCCTTCCGCGTACGAACTGTTCAACAAGAGAGGAGCCCACACCTCAAGATGACAAGAAAGGGGTTCCACGAGATTAAACAAGTGAAGAAGAGCAAGTGCGTTAGAACCAGTGGATGCAGAAATAAAGGAAAGAAATCGTAAATGGAGATTATCGCGTACGTCTGCAATAGGTTCGACGGATGACCTATCGCTCGACATACAGTTTCAGACGCCGTCAGACAAGTAAATCAGAGCGGGACTAAAATATGGACGTGTTAAATTCGATCCGTCAGCAGGATGAAAGTTCTAAAACAGAAAAACGGCATGCAGTTCACACGAAGCCGCCAAGACCGAAGATAACGGGACGACAACGGATACGTACAACAATGTACTCAGACGACGTTAACGCGGAATCAGAAAGTTTAACAACTGTTCAAAACACTTACGCCATTCACTAACAGTACAACATCAATGAGGTACCACAGTCCCAGACCTCCAAGGGACCACATTTTTAAGGCACCCAATGCAATATATCCCAGATAGAACCTGTCGAGGCCGAAAATCCCTCCAAATATTGACAATATTAAGGCCGTCCCATAGCTATAGCCATTACTAAATCAGAAAATTAGCAAAAGTCCATGGTTTCCACATACGTCCACAAACAGGTAGTGTTCCTAAAGAAATAACCTCTTCCGTCCTCATACCTCATGCCTTTGCATGAAATGTTCGGTGCAACAAAGCATACGACTACATACATTAAGAAAAAACAGCGAATACTTTCAGCTAAACCGGTAGACTTTTCGCAACCAACCGGCTGCTGTGTTTTCTGATCTATAATTGTCTCATTACATGTATACTGGCCTGGAAGAAGGTCAGAACACTCAACAACCAAAAATGCCTTTCCGAAATCAATCAACCCCATAAGAAAAACGAAAAATACAAACATGATTACTAAGCACCAGCGACGGCGCGCCACACAAACGCCAGAAAAGTGAGCTATTTCAACGATTCAGATTAACAAAAAATACCATAATTCCGTTTACTTGTAAAATACCAACTTGGCTAGGGTAAACAAAAGAAGTCGCAAGTCATGTGAATCTAAAAAAGGAACAATAAAAGATACATTTCCAAGAGCGGCAATCTAGGAATGAAGGGAGTACATTCAATATATGTACAGGATGCGCACTCCGAACAAGACAATTCATTGATGAAATGCACAAATTCCATAAGCAACAAACAATTCTATGCTATACTATTTTATGCTATTCAAGTCATTGCTCTTTTTTCCTACAGTATTTATAAAAATTCAGATGATCCATTAACTTTCCTGAAATGTTGGTAAGAAAAATTCTTTGCATAATGTTGCTTAAATAATTAAGAGGAAGTTACAGGGGCTTCCGATCAACCCCTAGTGTAGTAAAATATGAGTTGGTAACAGTTGCTTAAGGAGGCTTTAGAGGGCATCCTTCACGTAACAGAGGGCATTTCGGACAGGGATAAGGCGGTGACCGTGTTTCGAGCGTGGTTCTGTGTCCGCTTGACTGAGAGTGTTCTTGCATTAGGGCATTGAGCATCAGGCATTTTAATGCTTTGTTTATGTTACCACCTGACGTTTGAAGGTCACTAGGATTTGTTTGGTCCTTGTACTCTTGGGCTGGCCTTCAGGCCATACTCGGACCATGCCTTCTTACACCCGGTGGGAAGTCCCAGGAGGCTACATTGGTGGCAGCAGAAAGCAAACTCTATGTTTTTCAAAGACTTCTATTCTTACACTTACCGTTTGGTGCATGTACCTACAGTGTGCTGGAGTAGCATTTACCCCAGTGACGATAAAAAATCTGAATCATTCACCATGAAACAGTTGTCACTGGCGTCTGCTTTTTGTTTCACCTTTCTCCTGTGGTCCTCAGACAATGGATTAACCCGTGAAGCGATACCACTGTAAGCTACTAGGAAAAGGTTCGTGTCGAAATTCTCCATGCCAAATCCGTGTTTAGGTGTCGGAAAGGACACAACGGTTCTCCTCATATATGGAGCAGTGGCTCATCTCGTTTCTTACATAACATACATGACTTAGAAAAGTTTTGCCTTCTAGTCCTGAAAGCTATTGAAAGTTAACAGGTGTATGCTATTCCGAACCAAGTAGTTGGGCGGAACGTGGCTTTAGACACAATTGAAGCTTCTAGGAGGACAAAGTACAGTTTCTTAGTATAATGATAGCTGCTAATCGATGAGGATGACTAGCGGGTATCATTTTTAGTATCGAAAATATTTTATGGCTGGCGCAGGAGGTGTACCAAGGTGACCGCTGAGGACGTCACTCAAAAGAAGAGAGGGGCAGTGTAACGCTTTCACTCTGTTATCACATGACGTTTGATGGTCACTTTAGGATTCGTCGGGTCCATGTTCATGTGGGTTGGCATTCGGGATATGGTCAGTCCCAGTTGCTTTGTCGTATTTGAATTATTTGTATCTAACTTTACTAATTGCTTTTTTAATCTGGTGAGAAGTTTTACGACGCTACAGTCAGTACAAAATCAAGTACAAGATCTGTTATATTTGTTCCATTGCTATAATTATATTTTTTCAGCGCTGCCTTGTACATAGTCTTCACTGTTATAACAATTTTTCCTAATGTTTATGCGTTCTTAAGTCTACATAATTTAGATTATTTTAGTAAAAATGCTTTTTCTCTTACTCGCAATTTGGCAACGTTAGCTGACGTTGTTTAAATCTCTGTCAGTTTCGGATTTAATCTCCGATGGCTTCGGAAGTGTATTTTAAGTTTAAGTCGAGCGTGAAGACCGATTCAATTCCGTTTGACGGGTCCGCTATTTCTGTTAAAGAGCTTAAGAATGCTATTAAGAATAAATGTTGCCTTCGTTCTGCAGATTTGGACCTGAAGTTAGAGGACAGCACTGGGAAAGGTATGTTCTGTTGTCTTGCAAATTACTGCTGTTCAGAGTACTCGAAGGATACCGAACTTATTCCAAAGTTTACTAGTATAGTTGTCAGGCGTGTTCCGAAACCGAATGGGGAGCCCCAAAAGAGGAAGTCTGTGCCCTCGTCAGTTTCTCGCGATAAATTTGTGAGAGTCATATTCACGCCCTTCTTTTGCTCTAGCGGTGAATTATGTGGTCCTTTTGCTTTTTAGGCCAGTCAGACGGAATCAAGCGCTGCTACTGTAGGTTCTTTTGCCTGGACTTTATTGTTAGGTTACGAGTTTGGCCGATTCTGATTTACCAGAAGAAGAGAAAATTCGACTCATGATTGACAGATCTTCAGAGTCCTATTCCTCAAAAAAGTGAGGTCGGTCTCTCAGTTTATAGTCTTAGTTACACTGTAAAGGCCAAAGCTTTCGGCGTTCCCCCTCCAACCTACATTTGCCATAAGTGTAACCAAGGAGGACATTGGATTCATGACTGTCCTGGCATTAAGGATGTTCGTGGGAACCTGGTTGATTCCAAGACGGTTAAGAGGCCGACTGGCATTCCTCAGGATTTTCTTGTGCGAGTCGATCCGGGCACGCCGGGTGCGTATCTCGATAAGTGTGGACGCTATATGGTCCCTATAAAGGATGCGTAAGTCACTTTTTTGATTAGTTTTAACTTATAGTGAGGCTTACTCTCAAAAGAAGAAGGAGAAACGTGCATTTTCCACTGAGGAGAATCCTCCTTATGTTCCACCTCAGGAGCGTACTCCCTCCGCTGGCCTGGTTTGTCCACTGTGCAAAAAACTGCTCAAAGATGCGGTGATAATAACTTGTTGTGGAACTTCATATTGTAATGAATGCATTACGAACCATTGCTTTGTTGCGGGTTCGCGAAAGTGTCCGAATTGTGGTGCGCCGGCAGAGAAATACGATAGTGCGATAATTGAAAACGCTGCGATGAGGCGAGCTGTAACGGACTGGCTGAGGGCAGGCAATTCTCCGGAAGCGTCAAATCAACGGGTTTCTCCCGAGGTTATACAGACGAAGGGCACACCAGAGCCCGAAAAGGTTTGTTGTAGTTCCCTCATTAATTGTTTAACAGGTGGTTCGTCGGCTTCTTAAACCGAAGCAACCGGCGTTGGTTGGATCTGGAAATGCGGAAAGTGGATCTATAAACCAAGAAGTTTGTGGCGAACCAAAGGAAACAAATTTGGAGTTAACTGATGTGAAGAAGGAGAACGCTGATACTGTTAAGCTGGGACTTTCTACATCAGAGCTTTCAGACTCCAAAACTTTGTCATTCCCATCTAAATCTGAATCGCCTCTTACCCATGTCAAAAGTACCCCTATTGAATCTCACACCCCTCCTGTTGTTTCTAATACAAGTAGCGTAGCCAGCCTGCCTTGTGCAAATTCCTTTGGTGCAGAAAACGTTGCTTCTGTGTTACCAACTCTATCAAATGTTACATCACTGTATAATGGTGCACCGTTAGTTCTCCCTGGCGAGGTTGCGTCTCTCGCAAACCCTGTGTATAGTGCAAATCTTGCAGCCTCCCTGACAGCAGTAGGTGCAGCTCAGGCCCCGCTAAATACCGTCTTTCCGAGCAACTCCCTTATCCCATCCAGCGGTGTGTGGCCGTCGGTGGATCTGTCCCTCTTAGGCGGCGTGGATCAGAGCGGCTTCTCCGGCGCTGGCAATGTCTTCCCCTCAGTCGGTCCTCTCGTGGGCTTGCACGGCACAGTTGGTGACAAACTCCTCTCCAAGGAGGAGTTTTACCGCATGAAGAGGCGCTTGTTGGAAAAATCGCACAGAAGGTAACGTGTTTATCGTTGGAGTGGTGTTCCATTGATTTTTCTTAAGCATCATTGCTTTCAAAACTTTTCTGGAAAACTATATGGGGTAGGAAGTAATGCAAGGGCCTCATTTTCGGAACATTGGGATTTTAGTATTTGGCATGTAGTCCGTTGTAGAACCTGGAAGTGATCTTTGTGCTCTTTTCACTTTTGTGGTAAGGTCGAGCTAGTAATAGCGATCCAACGTCGTCTCACTGAAGTTGAAACTATCTCCTATGATCTAAGGCATTTGGCTATTCGATTTTGCTTTTTCTAGGCCTTTTCCGCTGTTCTTACTGTGTTTTGCGACATGATGGATGATTATTTTACGATTTTTTTGTGGCTAGGCGTCCACGTAGCCGAGACTCCCCACACTCACGCCGCAGGTGTGGCAGTCGCAGACGTGCAGCCGCTGACTACTATTACCATAGGCGTGAGGATGAGCGGCGGTTGAGGAAGCGGTCACCTCCAAGGCGCCGTCGCTCTCGTAGCAGCGGCTCTGATCACCGTCCCACCAGAGGTGATGGTGGGGCTGTGGAAGACTACGATACATGGAAGCGCAGAAAAGAGCGTCGTCTGCAGATGGAGGCTGCGGGAGGCCGACGTGTGTCACCACTTCGTGGACTTCGTAGAAGTGCTTCTCCTGGCGGCTCACCTTTACCGAATACCAGGCGAGAAGCATCACCTCATGAGTATTCTAGCGATCGCAATCGACGGTATCCGGAAGAAGTGGACAAATCTCGTTTGCGAAGGTATAGAACTGAGGAATCTACGACATGTGCTCCTTCAATTTCCTGCTGATTTCTCAGTATAGTCTTTTGTGGCTAGGTGGTAATTTTGCTATGAATGACCCTAAAACCACGTTGTGTTTTGTTTGGTTATGATCTGCTTAGCGATTGGAGTAGAGTGCTTAGTAGTGATTGGATGCGCATTTTTCTCAAACAGTCCCTTTTACGTTGGAAGTCCCATTCGGAAGACTTTGGAGGAGAACTCTCCGAATCTTGAGGGAACTTTTCGTCATCAGGATCGTCGATATCGTTGTGAAGATTCAGAGCATTCCCGAAGGCGGTCATTTTCGAAAGAAGAATCGGATGTGCCTGATATCGTCTCAACGCCACCTGATAATGCCGATGATTTGGATGCCAAAACGTTAAGGAAGCTGCGTAAGGAACAAAGAAGGAGGGCCAAAAAGGAGAAGAAATTGTAATTTTTTTTTCATTTCTGATGCGCTGATTCGTTACGTGCTTTGGAGGCTGAGAAATCATTCCATAAAATTTGATTGCCCCATTAGTATCCACTGATTCCTTATGTTGCCTTATTGCTAGTTCAAAGTAGTTGATGTGAATCGGGACGTACAGACATGAATGCTTTGAGTATCCTGGGTTATGACTTCTGTTTTTTCCCCTCTCCCTCCTCTCTACAGAGCAAAACGGGCTGCCCGGGCTCAAAAAGCTGCTGCTGCTGCTGCTGCTGCTGGTGGTGGTGGTGGCGGTGCGATGGGTGTGGGTGAAGGAATCTATGATGATCTGGACGGGGTTTCTCCCGTAGTTCTTGAGGAAGACGACGGCGAAAGCTCCAGGTCGAAGCGTGACAGAAGGAAGAGGAAGAAGAAACACAGGCACGAACGTGAACTGGAGTCTGGTTCTGGAAGTGATTCTAGAACTAAGCGAAGGAAAAGGGATAAATTACGGAAGTATCCTAGCACTGATGAAGAACCAGATGAGATTGTTGAAGTTTGCTAAAACCATTTTTAGTCCATCTAGGTGTACAGTTCTATTTTGATATTCTATTTCTCAAATAAAGCCATATGCGGTTTCAGGCTACGTAGTCAGATGATTTGTTTTTGCTCACTAGTAGCAGGATGTTTGGTACGACGTATTTCTAGTAAATATAATTTTTGATTTTGGTACTAATTTCAGGTTTTCACTTGGTAAAGTGATTTGGGTGAAGTAATGTGTTGCCAATGTGCTGGAATCTTACGAGATTTACTGGTTGTAATTACGTTTCCGACGAATTTTCATATTGAAAAATTTGTTTCGGTGTTTAAGTATGCTCATTATTTGGCAATTATAGGCTGTTCTTGACAGATGTGCGTTCTCAAGTGGCGGAAACTAGCCTTAACGGTGGCGATTCTTTGGAAGCATAGTCCGCATGGGGAATCACCGCTCCCGCGCTGTGCTAAATACCTCCTTTGTGTCACATTGTTTTGAGCTAGCGAGAATTCGTTTCTAGGGGTGTGTTGTAGGCGGTTGATTGGTCTGCCCACATTCCAAGGATATGTGAGTTCAAGCAATTGTGGGATTGAGGACCGTTTCACGATGAGTTTACGCCTTAGTCTACTTTAAACTTCGGAATAATGCATCATTCAGGACTGACCAATCAAGCCAAAAGCCTAAATTGAAGCATTTTAAGGTGTATTGGTGGACGCACTTCCGGCACGTTGCCTTCAAAGCCAGCGCATGATTAGAAAGATTTTTCCATTTCAGAAAGAGTTATCCCCTCGCTTCTGTCAGGACTACATCTCAGCAAATTTTTCGGCGGGATCAAATCTTGTTTTCCAAATGTTGACGGCAGCATTGGAGCCAGCAAGATCTTAAATAGCAGGTACGAGTAGGGGTGTGTGAATGTATGTGCAGCGTGGTCTTCACGAAAGGAGAAAAGGAGCACTTTGTCATTAATTTCGACTAGTTTGAAAACTTCCATTTTGACAAGATCAGATAGTTTTGTGTCAAAATTCATCATTTTCCGCAGGAAGGGCGTATTGCTATTGCTATTCAATAGAATGTTGGGAGCGGAATCTTCAGATAAAAGTTGCTGACGTAGCAAAGTGTTATTATGCTGATTGGCAATGACTGGGAGGACAAGGTTTGGGGCAGTGAAAGGAGAAGCTATCGGAAGCATCGGAAATTGCAGTTGAAATGCTTAAATTACTGGTTTGTCTCTCACTTGACGGCAGGACAACTAGAAGCTTGGTAGTTGTGTTTCTACAGCCTTCAATAGCTTCAAGTTAACGTCGCTATCTTATTTCTACGTATTCTATCCAAGTAGTATGCCACCCATCCATTGTCTAAAAGCCTTTCGGTGCAACTTTATAAATTTAGTAAAATAGAACATTAGTCGACGGTGGTACGTGTAGACATTGTAAAAATATCACGACCAATTCTCGTTTAAAATCTTTTCATTACTGAAAAGGCTGTGTAGCAATTCTGCTAACTAACACTTGAAATGCAAGATTTGCTGACCAGATCGGCAACTGACTGATTAAACTGACAGTAGATGCAGTGCATAACTTCAATTCTTAGGAGGAAAAGAAGCAACGATCGGACAGAACATGCATCGCCTACGCACGTCAGGTCACGGGACTACTGCCATGTCCTGAAAGTCAGTCCTTTCACCAATCATACAATGACCAGTTTGCCAACGCTGAAGGTTGAATGAACAACCAGCATATTGCAGTAGGCATACACGTCATGTTTACCTCATACGCAGACCTATGACAGCGGTAAGAGTTAAAATGAAATCTAGTACAGTACACACTTTTACAAGATCTAGAGGGAAAATGCAAGGTAGAGCGTGAATTAGAGCCGTGCTGTCAACTCCTATGGTCCCTTTCTACTTCAGCCAACAGGATGATTTAACGGTACTTCTTTATGCCTACAAGTTGTGCTTGGCTATTCAGAATGGAGAAAATGGTATTCCACTAGACTTCATTTTTGATGTGTAATGAATGAACTTCGTTGACTTAGTCAGTAGTCAGCCTAGTACCACTTAAGTCCAAAACTAAAGCCAAGAGAATGCCTTTTAAAGTTCACGACCTTAGAGTCTCGTGACTTAGTGAGTGACTGCGTGAAACCAAATTGTGCAGTACGCATCCACGCTGGCGAGGTGCAGTATCCATTTCACCGAAAACGAATTTTTTAATGACCTATCTACACACAATATAGCATTGGCACGGACTAATGCGGCATAAGATCGCAGTGGAGAGCGCTTCAATCACTATAGCTTTTATTCCCATTCTGTGACACGGCAGTCGGGTCATTTTGGCACTCTTGATAGCCAAAGTTAAAAAGAAATTCTGAGAGTCCAGAGCAGAGACTTAAGCGTCCCTAAGCCATTTTGAAAAGAGATGCAAAACTGCATGTTCCTCGACATTTTATAACGAAGTTACTCAAAAGTAGATGCCTTTTTACAGACAGTTTTGTACCTTCGGCTATGAGAACTCATCATTTTTTGTAAAGAAAGGTTTTCAAACGGTTGCATGCGACTTTCCTAGAGGCGCATGCACTGCAAGTGGGGTGCACTGCTCGAATGGAATATCGCCTAATGGAAGTATAGTTATAGAGCCATAGACTTATGCAAAACAAAAACTATGGACATAATAAAAGGCCGAATCCTTCCACCTCCTCTTATCTTTTGGCGTCGTACTCGGTAATCTCGTTAGTCAACGTAGTTAGTGCTACGAGGAAACCTAATGTATTTACATTTTTTCCCGTATGGAAATGGCTTTGGGGAAAGATTAATCCGGATATAGTCACATTCCGTATAGAAGTAATGACTCAAAATGAGCAAATAGGTTTATACCTAAAGATATCAAGACAAGACTTCGCGACTATACCTCCTAACCACTTTACTCTCTACATCCAAAATCTACCCTTAGAAGAAAGGCAATGTCACGTATTCTCTCAAAAGACTTTAAAACTACATAAACTACCTGAGATAGCAGCTGCTATATTCCAACCCAATTGAGTCAACCACAAAGTTTCGGAACCCCAACACATGGTTCTCCTCACTCAAAAACGGAGCCCCAAGCATGGTCCAAAAGTATGCTACGAAAGCCAAGGAAGTCATACTAATAGAATCCAAACATGCATACGTTTTTGTAAGGATTTTTTGATGGCCCAAAGCTCGACGTGTAGTACCTTGCATATTCAACTACCTGGATTAGCGACAATGTCCTCTGGGCTAATCTTGCGTCTCCAGGGTGGTCAGGCCTACTACTGATGACATGCAAATATTAAGAGAAGTCTTATTGGCATTGGCAAAGCTGTCATGCACATGGACTGGCCTGTAGCGCCCCGAGACTTCCTAGCCAGTATAAGAAGTCAGTAAGTGCACCTTTATACATGAATTCTGAAGACAACAGGACAGTTGGACCAGGACGTAGCCCGAAAGCCAATCCACATGTACAAGGACCAGGCAACTCCTGTATGACTGCCAAACGTCATGTGG
>UYWX01000140.1:0-36176 GCA_900622495.1 Hydatigera taeniaeformis
GAATAGTAGTAGGCGAATATTCGTAAGTAACTCGTAGCAAACTAATAACGGTCGCTGCAGTGCAGTAAAGGAAAATTGATGGCATGACTTGTATCGTAAGAACATGACTGCCTGTATTTGTCCAAGAACAAATTTTGTGAGATTGCATGCAACAGTCGTTTGTATAAATGGTCTCATTGCCTTTATAGTATCACTGAAAATGGCATAATAATTTTGCAGTTTAAATAATTGTGCTGTTATGTCAAAAATGAAACCTAAATTGTGCATGGTGTACTTTGAAGTGGCAAACGTTCCTACTGCTTCACCAACGCAAATTGTTTACTAGAACTTGTTTTAACATTACATCATATCATCCTTCCAAACTGGCATTCAAAGCACATCTTTTTAAAGTCCATCCATAGATATTTCCCTAATGTCAGAAACAATACCAGCTTGCAAATGATAAGTCACAACATCCTTCTGCTAAATCCATCCATCCATCTGATGCTGGGCGTAAGTCTATGGATTTGCATTAGGCACTTACTCTACTATTTAAGTTGTTGAGTTTGCGAGGAAATTAATTAAAATTTGTAGTGTAGATTTATGACCATGAGTATGAAACATCATCTCACCAAAATGCTCTTTGTGGATGGTACGCAAAATGAAGTCCTTTCATTATCCCTCAAAATGACAATACCAGGAGAAATACTGAGTTTAGCAGAAAAAGAGTCGACAAAGTAGGCAAGTAAATAGACACTTGACATTACACAAACAATAAATATGCGTGCCAGTATCTGTTAACCAGAATGTCACTATACCGGAGAACTTTTGTCGTCACAGTGCTGCCAATTCACAATCCACTCGCGCTACGGCGACGCTTCAGGTTCATTAAGAGGCTATTCTCTGGCTGGGTATAAAGTCATTTTATGGGGCCCACGAGCATACGCAAGTGTGCCTTGTAGAGGACTCGGCTTTTGAGCTCTTCAACCGTTGCGGTAGCAGTCAATAGGCAGCCACGGCATCGCCGCGCACACACACCTCTCGTTGCCTGCGAGGCCTTCTTTCGCTAGTGATACAGATACTCCAACAGTGATGGCTGAAAGTGCTCCGCCATATCGGTCATTCTGGTGCAAAAGGAAATCCTTTTGCTGCATTAAATGAACTCTCTCTCTCCCTCTCTCTCAGATGCCTTTAAAATCGTTTAGTGGTTGCACATAAAACGCACGACCATTTCCATTTTTGACAACGAAAATTAATTAATATTAAGTGTTGACATAACAACTTGTTTTCCACATTTCAGCGTGGTCTATTTTCTTAATTTTAAACTTTTCCTAATTTTGACGTGTATGATGCCCTGATGGCCACGTAAACGCGCGTAACTTTGCAAGTCCCTCCGCCTAGATGTAAGCAGGCAAAATGTTTGTTTCAAATGCGTTATTTACGTGATTTTCGCATCAAGAGAGAGTTTGCGCGTCCTGGAGAGAGGCAGTGTGGATTGCAAACCTCATGTATCATCGCCGTCTTACTCATGATAAATGTGCCGCCAGTTGCTTCCGACGAAGTGAATTAATGAATCGCGCCTGCTTTTGAGATCTAAGGACTCAAGAGCGGCCCAGCAAAGCAGAATTTTTAAGTTACTTCTTTCCACTGCCTCCTCGCCTTATTAGTCTCACTCACCCGTTTTTAGAGCAAAAAAATAAGCTCAAAACTTTGGAATTCGTTTTAAAATATCTTTGCAAGTAAAGTTAATTGTATGCAACAATAAATGAAAGAGAAATCAGAAAGGTATGTGGGTGGGTCTGGCGTTGTTTGATCGAGAATTGCAAAGTTTATCGCACTTCATTGCAGTGCATTGTCGTAAAAAGTGACGTTGCTTTTCTATTTCCGGTATGTAAAGAACAAAGCCTAAATTTCTATTTAGTGTTTTAACCCTATAAGAAGGAATTTTGTGGTGTAGATCGCCGAAAATCTCGAGAGTTAATATTTTCGGAACAAATGGCGTGTTAAAGCAGTCTTCCATTTTCTGGTGCAATGCCAACCTCAAACAGACATGCAAAAATCGAAGCATCAGAATGGATACCATTTGCGCCAATTCTCCAAAGACGGGATTACCGCAAATGTCACTGAAGATGTTCCCTCGCTGGAAGAGATTTCCGTTTTTCAGGCAAAGCATAGTTCAACTTAATGCATCCGATTAATTTGAGTGGCCGAAGCATTTAGGGCTTGTGATACAGCATAAATGAGTTGAAAATGTACATTCGAAATATAAAATGATGCACTGCTTGCCGGAAACCATGGAGCGAATTGCAAGCAATCATTACACCGAAACGGCGCTTTTAGTTAAAGCAATGGTGCATGGTGGTCTGTTCAGAATTCCTCCTATGTATAAGCGCCAAAAATTGGCAAATAGATAATAAAAGCACACTGTCACCCTTTGTGGCGGGCGATATTAATAAGGAAATATGGTGCACAAGCCCGAGGAGTTATGCGCCTTAGTACGCGGAAGCGGGAGCTCCGTGTCTGCCCTGCTCGAATGCAAACAAACATTAGCCCTGTCAAATCGTTCATGCAGCTTTCAGGATTCCAGAGACAGATTACTGGAACTTGGCCAGACAGAGAGGTACAAAAAATTTGAATAGTTTTCTCGCTCTTTTTCGATTCCAGGAGGGATTTGCAAGCATGAAGCAAAACTGTAATCAAATTCTGCCTTCTCCCTGGAATTGCCTCCAATCGGTCCAGACTGCATAACAATGTTGTGTGAAAAAGGGTCAAAATCACGCTAAGGCATCCCGATTGGAGATGCAAATCGCGAGTTTTTTTGCCTGCGAGTGGCATTTTCAATGATAAAAATTCTCTGGCTCTTACACACTGCCTCAGCAAAATGCATTGCAGTCTGTCTGGCGCATCATTTATCACCTATTTTGGCTCGTCTTCCCCATTTACATGTAGACCTCATATCCACCAAGTTAGGTGGAAGATGACGATTTGTAAATATTTACTACAAAATCCTGCCCTCCTCCTGAGTCGACGATCATGGATGCGCTTTCTTCTGGGATGTCATCGTAATTGGCGGGCCATCAATCTAATTACATGCGTATCTGTCTGCCAAGACCCAGCCAGTTTGTACCCACACATGATGTGAGATTTGCAGAGAGCCAAAATAATTTTGTGCTTGATGAAATCATTTTAACTAAAAGGCCGCTGAGACTTAAAGTCAAAGATATAACTGAGTGCCCATAGCTAGCCTTTTCATTCATTAATTTTTACCATTTTTACCTTCGAAGCAGTTTCCATCGAAACGTATTCATTTTCTAATTCACCGTGCTTGTTGACGCATGCACTGATGACTAAACGGGATAGCAGTTTGGAAGAAAATTGCAGTGTAGAAGAAATCATTATGAAAAGAAGTCTGTCTGACCCAACTGGAGGAGTCATTGTGTGCCCCAATAGTGCTGAGGTCGCGCGACAATCCTCTGTAAATTTACAATTTGGGAGGCGTCAGAGCGTCCACTGCTTGTGGTAAGAGCGGTATGATAAGGTGAAGGAGTTTCGCCACTTACGAATGCTTGAAAAAGTGCCGGTGGGTGTTTACCAAACCAGCCATGCATTATCGTCATCTAGTGGGAAGCATTCCAGAGCTAATAACAAGTCGGTGTAATTCTTTTAAAATTGTGGGTTTCCACCCACATATTGTGCCTCACTAATGTAGGCATAATTCTTTTCTGCGATGCAGGACTGTGGGTTTTGAAATTACGAAATTTTAGCAGACCAAAACTTATGACGAAAGGAAATAGGAAGGAGCGGAAAGAAATGCCGTACAATACGGGCTGTCAGTATCGGCAAGAAAAAAATCGGATTGTTTGAGTAGGCGATAAATTGGAAGCACCCAGAGCTGCTCTTGAAGATCGTCAAAACGCACTTTATTTTAATTTAACCTTCAAAATGGGATGAGTAGCGTTCCACTTGCTTTTCAAAAGGTCATCCTCCAAGAGATTGTCAAATTATGAAGTGATATGGTTGACTCCAGTTTTTTAGCTTCTAAAAGAGATGCGAGAGGGTAGTTAATAAAAGTTGCTGCATTCCACGGACCGTAGACTAATTGCGAACGCATTGCCCACTGCGTATGCCCAGCGCTATAACTCACCAAGCCAAGGTTTAAATAAACAGTCTCCGCCAAAACGCCTGTACGTAAAATAATTTGGCACTTTAACTGTCAAACAATTTATTCTCTTTCTCTTCGGCCTCAAAGCGGAAACATTACAGGGATTAGAATGTGATCGCTTTGGCATCGGTTATTGTGAAGTAAAAGTTGTTTACTACGGTTCTTTGAGGTCTATTTTGCACTGCAAAGCTGACATCCAGACAGCCCATTCCCTTTTTCAGCATTCCCATCATAACTGTTTATATTTTAAAGTTCTTTTAATACCATGTTAGACAAGTTTTGGTGGCAGGCAGACATGATTAGGTCAAAGGGTTTATATTTTGCTTTCAATTTTGAAGACCAACTTTTGGCATCATTCCTGCAGTAAACCGAAAACCACTCCGGCATTTTAAACGCCAATGCGCAAATGTTTACACAACACTTTTTGCATATTTTAAGAAGAGGTCCCAACGTTTGCGGAACCTTCTATGGACTGACTCTCTGCTGCAAAGGATGGACTAAAAGTCTGGACGGTCTCTGCACTACAGGTAAAACAAACCGATAACTTATTTAAAGCAAAAGTCCTCTCAACTAAATACACTCAATCCATGATCGGTACGGCAAGGTGAATGCTTTTGCACATAGGAAAGGAAGCGTCTTTGCACCGCTTCTCACACCAACTTTAGGATGGAGTTGAATTTTATCCTTTTAAATGTTATTTCGTTTATTGCTAAGCTATTTGTGATGGAAATTGCGGCGATCGGGGCAGTTGCATTGCGCCCAACCAGTGCAGATGCGAGGATGGCCGAGTGAGAGACGACTGTTTGGTGGAGGACGACAATGGCTATCTGGCCGATGAACCGAGTAGGTCACCACTCTTTATGCCCCTTTGGGCAGTCGTTTGTGTGATGCATCCAAATCCAACATGCTGAAAATGTCAGTGTGTTACATATGGCACATGTAAACAGCTTTGATGTGGCTAAGGCAATGCCTTGTATTTGCACCAAACTCGACGATGGAACTCCGAGGCAGCAGCCATTGGAATGCTCTTTGCCTCAGAAGGCTGTGAGAAGGAGTCACTTTGGCCCTCAAGAAAGTGCTGAGCGCTTCGTTACAACGATAAACCCGAATGCCATTGAAGGCGTCACGAGTAGGCGTTAACTTTAAGATGGGTCGGAATGAAAATTATCTCTCCCCTTTCCTGATTAACCTTTACCTTATAAGTTCAAAGCGCTAAGTCTTGCACGATGGTGGTCACCATTTTACATGGAAGTTGTTTTAAATGCTTCGAATTCCTGGCAATGAAATACAGTTGTCCTAAATATGTCAAGAAAGGCTTTTGCTTGGGAAGTGATTTAATAAGTGGAACATTGCATTAATTGCCTAACACCCACAACATTTATCTGCCCTCCCACGGAAGATTAACATTTCCTTCATGCCCCAATAATGTATGGAGGTGTGGAGCATTTCACCACCTTCCTGTCGGAAAATGAAAACAGGTCTGATGCACACCAGCGAATTTGTGTTTACGCAGTTGCAGTTTCTTCGGACAAATTAAAAGTAGACAAATTGTGTGACTAAAAGCTCCTGCTGTTTGGAGTTGAAAGATAAAACTTTATGATTCAGGAAAAGGGAGAAGTGCCCTGTTTTAAATGTTGATCCAAATTGCATTTATTACAATGGAGCCAAGAACAAGGCTGTGATTCCCAGAGCGGCGATGGAATGCCTTTCCAATTCTCACATCTATGCCATATGCAAGCATTCATGTGAATTTTCTTCCAAAGACATTTCCTCTAAGTTCCCTCCGACTTTCAAGACATCCTTCTTCCCCAGAAAAGAAAACAAAGCAGCTTATTTGGCGATTGTGATTTGCGAAGGGTGCTTGGAAGGGGTCTGAAGGAATTTTAAGGAGCAAATCAGTCTTGCATTTAGACAGCATTGTTTTTGCCTGGTTAGGGAAATGCTTTAAACCACACAATCCTACGAGACCAAAGTAATGCGTGCCTCTCAATTGCGGCATTATTTACATGCCCATTAATACTCTTTTATGGGTTGTAATAATGGCAGCTACAGTGCTTTACTTTCAAGTGGTACAGAAAAGTGGAGCGTTCTCCATGTCCAGGAGATTCGAAAATAGAAACAAAACACAGTACATCACTGCCTGCTCCACTGTGAACTAAAAATGGACAAAAGGGGAGGCAATTTTGTCCACCGCATTCCACATACAATGCAGAGTCAAAAGTGCTAGACTCAATTCGTGTTTGTTTAGATTATCATTGAAAAGGTAAGTCGAGGCTTTCAACATCGCACGCACACACATACATTGGGGAGCAGCAAAGACGATCAGGTGGGAACTTTATCAGCTCCACTTTACTTGAAAACGGTATTAAACTCACAAAATTCAGTTGAAAATTACTACCACCATGGCAGCGTCTTTTGCTTGTCCCCAAAGAGGAGTTGACGGACCCAAAGTGGATTTGTGCTGGCGATCGGAAAGTGCACAAAGCGTTTAATAATGGAGGCGAGCGTTCAGAATGTGGCCCATTGTGACACAAATTCTTAGCAACAAATGCACGGTAATTAAATGCCTTGGCACATCCAGTGAGCGATTACATTATGCTTAAGTAATGGCAGTAGGGCAAATACCGGGGCAAAAAGGGTTTTAATAAAAATTATTTTAAATAACAGAAGGAAGTATCTAAGAAAGGACAAGGTTTTTCGTTAATAATGGCATCTTAACTGAGATTTTGGCTTCCAGGCTGATTTGAGCATCTACCTACACCAAGCAGTAGTCCTAGCAACGAACATGATGACGACTTCCGACAACCTCTACAATTGGCGACAAGTGACACAAATTTTTACCGCCTATTCGGTAATAATAATTCGTCAGCCTTCTGTATTGGAAGGAAGAATTGCTTTTCCTAGTTCAGGCTTATACTTGGTTAGTCCTAGAATTTGCACAGGTCCTAACCGCATTTTCTAACGCCTTACGGAAATGTTTTTCATTTAACAAACAACGTTCTGCCTTTTAAGAACTGATGTTGCTGTCATCTCCCAAGTTACTTAGTGCCAGTGCTTTGGCGCCAAGTCCTGCAGTTGACCGGACCATCATTAAATATAAAGTTGTTGCATTCTACTGACCGCAGCCAAAAAATTGCAATCAGCATTCGACGTGGTAAACATGATGTGGCTAGAATAGTGTCGCTTGTGTTAGTGTGAAGCACAAATAAAGGTTTTTCAATCACTCATAAAATTTAAATGCGGGAGCCTAAATCACCTTTTTTGTGTCACTTTAGTTCGATGTCCATCAAACTGCAACAACCAAGGCAGTTGCGTCAACGGGAAATGCGTCTGTGATTTCGGCTTCAAAGGAAGTGCATGCGATGGTAAGTGGTGGAATCTGGTCAAGTTTAAAAGTTCTGGTAAAAATGTCGTCCGAGTACACCTTGGTATTTGTCAGCGATGAAAATATCCCCAAAGTAGCTGATGGGGAAAGGTCACCGGTTTGCTTCGAAATCGGTGACAGGTAAATTATGGCGCAAAACAAGGTCAATATCTCAATGCAAATGTTGCATTTGAAGGGCCCAGCGCACCTTTATAACCCACTTTGGCCACCGAGAAAAAGCATTGCGTGTGTTGGCACGGATGCGCATTCCTTGTATTCACTTCATGATGGCTATTAATAAGTATGTTAACTTTCTGCCTCCGAATAATTGCTAAAATGTGGGAACAAGCAGCACTTGTGAAGCGAATGGATGAAGGGTTGATACAGTATCAAAAATTCAAAATGATGTTCTGACTATTCTTTATCTCGCTCCATTGTGCAAGTGCAAGGGAGGTGGTGCCTGTGTGCTTTCGCTGCTGTGGCAGAGGTCAGTTTTGCATCGCATCAGAGGTGGTGGGGTGCGATCCACTTTGTGACAGATAATGAATGAGGAAAGGGGCCTTCAATTTTGAAGTTTGCTACCTTCTTCATGCACACAAGCATCACAACGTCTCAAATTGCGCACATGTAATGGAGAGGTAACTTATCAGCGAAGATTCCTATCGTCAAGCAAAATTGTTCCAATAATGCTGTACCGACTTCAATACCTTAGTTGTTTGGCCTAAAAGATCTGCTAAGAGAAGTAATGAGGAGCCTACAATTGCTTGGTATTGAAATTCAGAGGAGGAGGTGGGACCGTGTTTCATTCAGACGGAGCGAGGTGTTTGCAAGAACAAGGTGACAGGTCCTGGAAATGAGACCGTAATGCTGACAAGGAATGCCTGCTGCGGAAGCATTGGAGTTGCATGGGGCGCTCTATGCCAAGGTTGCAGCAGTCAGAGCTCCTACTGTGGCAAGGGCTACATACGCCTGGACCACAAGTGTGTCGGTGAGTCAGGTTTCTAGATGCATTTCTTGCTAAAATAGCTGTCTTATGAAAGCAGAATTTTGAATAAACAAAGCCTGCAAAAGTTGACACTTTATAAAAGTCAAATACGCTGACGTAGTTTCCTTAAAATTCGCTTAATCGTTTGTTACTTGGCTGGTCAAAAGTTGTGGGCTTTGTTTTGGCATTGTATCATTAATTCTAGTCAACAGCAGACGTCTTTTGGGAAAAAAACCCACTTCAGTGCTTCCCTCACCTTATAAGTGGGAAATGTGCACAGTCAGGCGGGTGATAAAGAACCCGCGTTTTAGATATAGTTGAAGCCTTCTTTTGTCCAACTACTTGCCGATAATAAACGTTAAAGGATGGTGTAGGAACATTTGCGTGCAGAAAGCGGCACAAAACTCATGAAATCCGTGCTTGATTTTCAGATATAAATGAATGCGAAATCCCAAACGTGTGTATGGGCGGCATCTGTCGCAACACAGACGGTTCATTTGAGTATGTTTTCATTCCCTTTGAAAAATTATTCTGGCACTAATTCCCGCAATCTCCATCAACAAGCGATTACGGCGTCAGAGTGATCAGGATTGAAAAAACTTCTTATAAATAACACTAGAAAATAAAAATAGCTCCGACGGAGAACAAGAGATGAATGCAGAAACATCAATTCTATTGTTAGCTTTCCAAATGTGTCTTTTCTCTCAAGTTTTCCACCATCCACTTAAACGCGGGTGTTCATGAGGGTGAAAACCTTATCCGTTGTCAACACCTTTGACTGCTAACTGACACGCCATCGTCTACCGCTCTCAGTGGAATGTGTGTTATAAAACATTTTCTTTGCAGGTGTGATTGTCCTTATGGGCATGTCTACGATAAAACAACGGTACAATGCCGCCCCATTTTAAGTAAGTTGTCCCATGTGTCTACAAGGTTTCGTTTGTTTATTCACTTGCTAAAGGTACTATTAAAGATGGAGGTGACCGATTGGCTTGCGTCGGAGCACTCTCTTACACAGATAATAACATTAGCGTCTCAGAATAATTTTGAATAATGTAGTTCACCATAAAATGTGTCACCAACTGCTATAAACTGGGTCGCCGGTCGCTGTAATCAAGTGCTGCGTGGGCGCGCGTCGTCCAAACCCTAATGAGGCCACCGACCGACCAGATGGGCAATAGATAACGCCTCCAAGGCGGAAGTCTTTAATAATGGCCAGATTGTTCACGCAAAGGGCTATGACCAGTGTGGTGACCATAAAGTAGACCATTTGGAGGTGAGTCCACGTAATTTGACAGTTCTAGGTACGCCCAATTGTAGTGACTGGATGACTGACCAACCTTGGCGTTTAAGAGGTTATGAGCCAAGCAGGAGGGCGTGTGCGAGACTGCGACTCTCACAATGCCCACAGGTACAGCCGAAACAAGTGGCCCAAGTGGGAGCATTTGGTGAAATTGGCTGAATGAATATTGAAGTGATCAACGATTTTTTGTGAATGAAGAGAATTTTGTCCTTCATTAAATTTCCATTCATCATTCAAGTTTTTGCGATGCTTCACACAACCATAAAATAAGTCGAGTATTGAGAAAATTGTAAGAATTTCTTTTCACTTAATCTTTAAATGACAGTAACTAGTGAGGCATTTGGACAAGGCCCCAGTTTGTCAGGATAATTAAATGTAATGTTTATGGATAAGGGAAGAGAATGGACTTCATCTATCCATGACATTCACTTCAAAAAATAAACTAGTAGGCAGTCGTCCGAGTATGCAAATGGCAAGTAAAGTTTGCTTGTAAAATCATGTTTCCTCATTCGATTGCAATTTCGCTATTCTGAGTGAAGCGGAATCCCAAATTACGAGTAAAGAGTGGAGATATTTTGCACCCTTTCAAAGAAAGCTTTTGCATAGACACGTGCATTTTAATTACAAAAGTGTCATTATTTTGGGTGTCACAGTGACAGGTAAGTCGTTTTAACTGTGGTGGCTAATTTGCTTAGCCTGACCGATGTTAGGCTGCATGCGCTGTTAACATTGCCTAATTAAGAGTGAGTCTGCAGTTCTTGCGTGCTTAGTCGGATACCCATCAACCTTACAGACGGGTGCCAGAAGAACCCGGAGGCGTGTACTCCCGGCGGGCGCTGCATACCTCTGCATGGCACGGCTTACATCTGCCAGTGCGATCCCGGCTACGTTGCCACCGACGGAAATACGCGATGTGAGCTCATATTACATGCATTGGAATTGAAGAGAGAGAGAGCGCGCGAGCGAGAAAAAGAGAGAGAGAGAGTATTTGGCTTAACGGTGGAACAAGCTCAGCTAAGTGATGCAAGAGTCTAATTCCCACAGTTTGGTGCATTTACAAATCCCACAGATCACTTCATTAGCGTTAATATCAGGCCATTTATGTTGATAAATGAATGTGTCTCACGAAAAGGTAGACAAAACTAAATTTGCATCTACAATAGGTCGTAAGGAAGAGGTGGCATTGAATTACTGCGAAATATTTGAGGGGCGACTCTGCAAAAACGGAGAATGCCATCCAACAGCCTCCTCCTACGAATGTACTTGCAATCCCGGTTATGTGCCGAGTCGATTCAAAAAGCAATGCATCAGTAAGAAACATATTTATTGTTACAACAAATAGCATATGAAACGATAAAATAGAGGCAAAAGTCGTTGTCCCTCCCAAAATTCATGCACCATTTTCATCACCCCCATCTGTTTTCCATCATTGTAGTTTCGCATCTATACTTAAGTGACCAACATTAACGAGTGTTCAGTATAAAAGGACTATTCCCTTGACTAGAAAAACTGTCTTTTTGTTTGAACAGAGGAATTCAACGCCTGTACACTTTATGGAAACAGCGTTTGCACCAACGGTCAATGCATTCCGGTCGACCGAAGTTTCCGCTGCATTTGCAATCCCGGCTACGTCCTCTCCGGTGACGGAACTGCATGCCTCGGTAGGCTACGCCTTGCTCCTCTCTCACCAACACCTTCAACACAATTTTTATATGAATGAAATAATTCCACACCAAGATGAAGGTCAGACACTCACTGCATAATCAGCTGACCTTTACTTTTTCACAATGAAATGGTTGTCATTATCAGCCTGTGTTTTGGCCTTATGTTCAGAACTACTTAACACAAGTTGAGTTATAATGACGATTCCGAGTCTCATTTTGAAACATGGAACATGCATTCAGCCTCTCACCCTGCGATCATTTTGGAAGAGCAGCTCAGCGGGAGTTGGGGCCTCCTTATGCGTTCGAGGCTTAAAGGGATTTTGGAACGCTTACCCAAAACACACTTCGAGCAGCCTCTGAAGTGCGCACTTTAAAGCTTTCCCCTCGTAAGGTTCCAACCAGATTGTGGAGCCTTTCTACTATGTTTAAACCCTTGAAGGCTTTTTACTTTAACGACTCGATCAAACTGATGGACTTAGCGGTATCGCCGTTACAACTTAAACTTTTAGCCAACTAAGACACACTTTGTTTAGATAAGTGCCAACAACTAGGCCCATCCGTTTGTCAGAACGGATTCTGTGTCCCACGCCCCTACGGAGATTATGGTTGCCGCTGCCACTATGGTTACCAACCTTCTCCGGACAGAAAAAGCTGTCTGATGCAGTTGAACCCCTTCCAAAGTAAGCAAAAAGATTCACTTTGCACAGACATTTAAGAAGAATGAATGCACAAATCATTTAGCGATTTGCTTTTGCCTAGCGAAAAAGGGCACAAGAAATGTCATTACCGAGTAACTTTGTATATACGTTCCATGCTTTGTCGTAATCATTCGCATTTTTCTTATTTTTGTATGAAATAATATTTTCATCCACTTCGTCTACTGCAAACCAAATTTTCTTCCCAGTTAAGGACAAAATGCAGGATTCCCCATGGCTTGGTCATTTGATAGCGACGAGGGCTACCACGCACCGCTATGGCGCTGGCTAGAGGACGCTTCGCACCATTCAAGAATGTGCCAACTTACCATTTTTTAAAATGTCTTTAGAAATTTAGCACAACAGACTGTAATAAGGTTTGCCAGTCGTTTGATGTGTTGTCATGACATACTTGGGAATTCCAAAGCACAGAAAAATAAACAAAAACAAACTTTACCGTTCTCATGATTTATTTCAGTCGAAGTGCTTAGACAAATCTATCCGCTGAATTTCGTAGAGGCGTCTTTGGGAAGATGCTTTAAGGAAAGAGACCTTTGCTGAGGATGCAGGTATGCAGGATAATTTTCTGCATCAGTTCGTAGAGCTTGTCAGCCCGTTTCGCGGCCGACTGAGTTCCCGTATTGCTGTCCCATTGTCCGTAGTTGGACACATAACCTCCAGAGGCTCCTGCTAAAGCAAAACTGAATCGTACCGGACTCAATAAAAGCTGTTTCATTTCTAACCAATTAACTTATCACACATTGTCTTTTTTGCTACTTCAAGTAGTTTCAACACCTGATGAGATGGTAAAGTCACGAGAAGACATAGAGTTTGCATTTAATCACGATAGGTGGACGTGTTTAAATGTTGGTCTGTTATTCAAATCGCCTCTTGCGCATTCTGCATGTGCTGGCAATAGCAGTGTGATTCACCGAGACATTCTGCCACACTCCATTAAGCGCAAATGTTTCATGGACCAAATCCAACCAAGCAAACCCACTTCACAGTACGGCAGAAATGCACAGCAAGTTAGTCTTCCGGTATTCCAAAACTACCGAGACAAAACGTTGATCTATCAATCCAAAAAAACTTGTCGACTTCGCCGCTTCCTTTAACGTGTATTAATATGGTCTTTTGGATTCATTCATTTAGCATCGAAACGCGAGCCCTTGAACACCGGAAACAACTACCGCGCCTCTTATCAGGCAGATTGGCCGCAGGAGAACAGGGCTTATCAGAGTGGTTTGTTTAACTTACAAGTCAGATTCTGCCCTTCAACGCACGCCCATTGCATACCTTCTTCCATTTCTAGTAAAACCGTTGAAATTTTAAACATGGGTTTCCTAGTCCACTTTCCATACTTCTGAGAACAACTATGATGTGACCGATTTTAGTAAATTTGCAATAGTCTACTTTGACGACAATAACCTACAAGTGTGAATAAACATGCAAGTGTGGATTTTTACTCTCCCTCCTGATTATCATCTATAGAAAAAAATTGATGATAGGCGTCGCTCTCATAAATGATGCTCCTCCATTTGTGAAAAGTGCTCTTCATTTAAATGCCATTACGGTACGCTTCGCTTCTGTCCTTCGCTATCTGGATTGGCCTCAATTGGGAGCCATAAAGCAGTAGACAGGGATAGGTTCCCCTAAGTCACTGAACGAAGTTCACAAAACAAATGCAAAGGCTAGTGGCTCTGACACTGTTTTCTTTTCAATTAGCAAAACCACAGACAGGTGAAACAAGGTGGCAACCATCTTCAAGGGTAAACTATCCAAATCCCTGTGAGGACATCGCAGTTAAGAGAAAGTGCATGGGCGGCTTCTGCATTAACCTTGGTCGTGGGAACTACGAGTGCAGATGTTACAGAGGGTACCGACCAGTAAACGGGAGCCAGCAATGCGTAGCGGATTACAGAAGACCCAGTCGTGAGTTCCATCGAACTGGTTGCTGAGTGGGGGTGACTTCGTGGGTACATGAGGGCAACCCCGCATTTGTATTTAGAAAGCAAATCCAACCCTTTACTTACTCTGTTCATCATTTCCAAAGGTTCCCACTTAAAAGAACTGAAAGATGTTCCCGCCACCTATAGACATTTAGTTGTATTGGCAAAATTTAGAAAAGGTGTCAACAAAATTTAAGTGACAACTTTTTATGCATAGACTGTATGGGAATGTAAAATGCATCATTTATATATGCTTCAGACGCTTTTGTATTGTGTTCTCTCCTCTTTAGGGAAGTATAATTGGCCAACACGAGACCAGGATCGGAAAATTTAATGATGTAAGTCCTATAAGCAAATTGAATTCCATTGAGGTCAGTGCAGATCCCACACTTCCTAATGTAGTAGGTAGGGCCTGATCTTTGTTAATTCATTTGTCCGATTTCCCACCCGATTTTCCACGGATAAAGTGCGATGATCAAAGCTTAGTTAAGAATAAATTTTTTCATGAAAAATACTTAAGATTTTTTCTTAATAGGAATGCTACTTACACACTAAAAGTACAAATGTATTTTGGTGGCAGTTGATGCTTGCAAATTTTGGCAATGATGGTCACCAAATAAGGGGGTGCCAGACACTCTCCGATGGATCGGACTCCTTAATTTGTCTGTCGTTTTGCTGGAGAGATATTGCAAAAGTTTCCTCTATATTTGACTAGCCACTGAAGAAACGAGCTCAAGTGCGGTAGGATCAACTTTATGACTATGCTATCATAGTTTATTATTCAGCAGCCGAATTTCGAATTTAGTTGTAAGTAGCCATATTTCGATTGCTTTCCACTTTGGCAGGTTTTTTGCTAAGAGCAGTTCTCCCCTGTCAAAACTTACCTGAATAATTTAGTAGTGGTACGATACAGCCGATAGTAACAAAGAATCTAGCGTGCCTGTAACGTAGGCCACCATAAATAGGATATAGGCTAGAGTCCTAAGTAGCCTAATCCCTGTTGAGGTAATCTATTATTTAGTCCTTTGACAGCACCCCCCAAAAGTGCTACGCACCTTTTGAGAATTCATTTTTATTAGTTGTCCAACTCTTAGTGGTACGGGGTGCAATACAGGCTATGCCCGCTAAGTGATGGCAGCGTTTTGGTCTTCCCTATGGTTAATATCTTTAAATCAACTTGAGAGGAGTGTTAAACAAGCTCTAGCCATTTTTAAAGACCATGTTGCACTTGCCCTTTGAATCGAACACGCTAGTCACTAGAAGTGTGAGAGAAAGAATTATTTCAAGCGCAGAGTAATTAGTGGGAGAGAAGTGAGCACAATTTCAGATGCTTCTTAGAATTTTTTTTAATCAACGAGGGATATAAAGCAATTTGAGAAAATGTAGTACCAACACCCTTTTTTAGTGCCATGACTGAATTTATCCGCAGGAGGAGATAAAAATAAAGAAAGGTAGTTAGAACCGTGGATTAAAGTCACACTGGAGTGCATAATAGGTGGCAAATATATTGAAGTGTTTTGCCCATTAAACGGCATCAATTCATGTACTTTTTGATGCTTTTGCTTATGATTGTTTCTTTGTCTTTATTGCACGTGTTACAATTTTAATTCATTTTAGTGGGAGAGGAGCAAATTTCACCAGTCGTAACACTCCGTCTGCAGAAATTGTCTCATGTTTCCCTCCCATTTAAAGCGCCACAAACTGCCCTTCTCAGTTTTAGTTACGTGCATCGCAGAACGCCAGGATTCCGTGCATTTAGAAATGTGGCACTATTTCCTCCCTCTTCTCTAAGACGCACGCACAAACACACGCACACAACTCTATCATTCTAACCACCACGTCGTTGCTGCCTTCTCCTAACCTCATTTATGTTCGCGTAGCCCGAAGTGGACTCGTGTAACCCAACCGCGCGCCCAGTAATGTGCTACTACTCCTTCTGACACACCTTCCCATTAATAAGCATGACTGTTCTCATACTACTTCCCCATTTTAGCCTTCAATGGTTGGGAATGCGTGACAGTTTATAGAGCTAGAATGCGCACAAGAGCATTCTTCCATCTCCATCACCTCATGCTCTGCTCTTTTAAATGCCAACATTTATAGATTATCTAGTAATATTGGAACATTCAGCGGATCGACCAAACTTTTTCTCTGTGCCCCAGTAATATGTTTTAAAATAAAATCAAATTAAATTTATACGGCTTCGCACATGCTCCGAATAATAAGTTCGTCCCAGTTTTAGGAGAACGCGTCATGATCCTTTACTTAAGCTAAAGACAGTCTTATTTCCTTGTTGCATTCTGACTGCAGTGTTTATCTGCTTCGAGAATAGCATACACAGCAAAATAGCAGGGCTAGGAAAGGAGAGCGTTTGAAGGGGCGTACTTGTTTGGCTCACCTAATTTGGCCATACTTGCGAGGCCTTTTTATAAAAAAGGGTATGACCCCGTCTACTTACTTCGTAGTAAGTCGCGTCATGCATTCCATGTCAGAGGTGCAGGGTAGTGGCGAAAATTGGTTTAAGACGTGTTAAGTCGCGTTTCATCACTCGCGTAGTTTGGCATTGCAATAATTAATGCTGTGTTATGTCTTGTGAGGGTGCAACGCCTATGAGCCTGTGCCATCTTGTGTGTCCTCTTGAATCTCTTGCACGCTTTGGCAAATGAGTAAGTCGCTTCAGAGTGAATGACGAGTATTTGATAGACTAAGTGGTGTTGAAGAGGCTGAATTCGCATACCTCTGTTCAATCATCATCACCTGAAGACACTTAAGTACTCCATTGTAATCCTCTTCTCTATGAACAGCGTAAGTTGACCCTTAGATGTACGATCCGATTTACCGTGAATAATGTAAAGGTGTATGAAGATTTCAAAACTGCTTTTGCTCTTGCTGCCGCACTCTCCAACAGACAATCGGAAAAGGCGCCAGCTAAGACAGCACCTTGGATGAAATCAAAGCAAAAGTGGCATGATTTTGGGCCCTTTCAAGAAAATTGCTCAATTTTTAGTCAATCTTCTTAGTTCTCGCACGTTGCATTTGACCTGGTAAGTCAAATAAAATTCTTGATTTAGCTCCTAGTAGTATCTTGTGGTCTTTGCCAAGACGCATCAGCATAAAGGCTTGGTGCTGATGCTCAAAGAAGACAAGAAAGCCCATAATGTACATTCATGTAACCTTCCATTGATACTTCTGAGTCTAGTTGCTCCGATTTTCAGCTCCTTAAAAACGCTTGTAAACACTTCTTTAAAGGCGACATAAAATATTGTAGACAGTTTTGCTGACTGCGTCTCCGTATGGAAACAGGCCCTGGTGTCTATGGCATTACGTACTTTACCAAACGATAGGTAAGTTCACACGGCCACTGTAGTTTTATCATCCTGCGATCCTTTCCTTGAGGAGGAGTTTGGCATTGGCGTAGAGAGGGTTTGCCAGGGCATATTTTGAGCCTCGCATCTTTGCCCTGCAGTCTGTGAACAGGTCAAGTTCCTCAACGTACTGTTAAGTGAGTATCAATCCCTCTCCAAACACTTCCCATCCTGAAACCTAACTTTGCCTCACGCTTAAACCTTTTGACAAAAATTTATTCGATGGTTCACTTCGAACCAATTTGAACAACTATTTGGCGAAACTGAGCCTCTCGTTCCCTTCAATTGACGCTGAGGGTCTGTTTCATTGTCGTAGATTGAATGAGCAGCCCTAATGGAAACCACTACAACGACTTGAGCGTTTTCAAGATCAACAAATGTAGTGCCTTGTCTACAGGTCTGAAGCGCCTTCTTCAAAACAACTTCATCAGAAATCAAGCAAGAAAATTCATTACTGACTAAAATGAGGCATTATATCATGGTTTATTTACAAATTCGCCTTTAGTAGTTTGCATTTGTAGTTGCTTGGTATCGTTTACCTTCATTTTCTTTAGTGAGGGACTAATGCTGGAGAAAATGACTCAGTAAGCACATGCGTCCTGCCGTCTTCTGGACATTTAAAATGCATCCTTGCATCTTGAAGAGTACTGCAGTAAATTTAAAGCTCTACAATCTCTTTCACAAACAAAGATGGCTCGAAGCATTTAAATGTATCACCTCAGCATCTCACTGTCACGTTTCCAAAACTGTGATGGTTTTGAGATTGAAAAGTCATCAAAATTTGGTCGTTACACTCTCAAAAGTGACTCAAAACGTCAGCTAAACGCATCAAAATCTGATTGTGAAACCTTAATTAGCATTACTACTTTTGAAGCGTTGGAATTCCACCCACATTACTCGTAACAAATAGATGTGCAAAATGGCTCCATAAAATAAGTGAGTTCGTTCACAACCCAAACTTACGAGACCGCTTCAGACGTCCTTTCCTCCAAACAAATGTCATGCTTCTACTAAAGTAGACAATTAACTCACGGGGATCGATCTCAACCACGCAATTTGTCATATCGCATATTTGACTGATGGTGATCTGGGCAAGAGTTAACGCAGTCCACCTGAGTGAAGTGCACATCAAAATTGAAACACAAGATGCATCAGCCTTTTCCATGAAAAAATTCCTACGTGTGTTCAATCTTGTATGCCTAAGAGGGAGGGGCGTGGGTACACAGAGAGGTAGTAATTTCGAATCTGAGGAAGAATTCATTAAGAGATGCACACTTTGTGCCAATTTCAGGCTCTCCCAAATAAACCGCTGCACAAACAAAAGTGCACTTCGTAGACGATGGCCACCCTACAGTGCGCGACAAGAACAAATGAAATTCCTACCAGAGATAAAGGAAGAAACCTTGTTTTTTCCCCGAGAAGCGTCTGATTTTATCTTGCATGAGTTCACTTCTAGGAGACGGAATAAAATTTCGGCGTTACAAGCAAGATGGTGCAGCAACTAATCGTATAATTCATTTGGCCGAGAGCTATCATGAATATTGTTTGAAATCTGATTAGAATTTCCACTTATTTTGACTTGAAGTTCATAAATCTGTAGCCTTCTTGTTACATTAGAACCAAGGATTTTTCTCTGTACAGACTTTAAACATTTTCTTAAGTAAAGCAATTTAATGCAGGAGGAGTTAAAGTTGACCAAAAGAAATTCGAGAGAGAACAATCAGATGCTGTCTGAAAAGTCCCGTTGACCTATTGAATTTGGAGCTCTGGAAGCCTGTAGTGGCTTTCCTTACAAGCCGAAGCATTACTTCTCAGCAGTTGCGAACATTCAGTCAGGTGCTGACGTTCCTCCACAGTGGATGGATGGAGTCTGTTCGCCTGCAACATTCAGGGAGGCTGCAGCGTTTTCTAAACCCTATTCATGAGAACAACATGCTTTCGACTGACTGGTCTGGTGTTTATAAAGAAAAATAAACTCCCCAAAAGGCTTATTAACATTCGAGTAAGTTAACATTTTGCACAGATCTCTAAACTTTGGCTTTGACTCGGCATTTCCTTAAATTTGCATACAATTTGGTTTGGATTTCTTGCATAAAGTTCAATTTTTGTATAAAATTTGGGGTTGTGTGTAAAATAAAATGCCGGTTTCATTCATCTCACAACGTTTCCTCCTTTACTGTGTGTCACAGTGTCAGCAGTGACACAAAATGGTTTTCGTGATTGTTGTCGTAGTCCTTACTGCATCGAACTCATTGAACTGTTTGCCGTCATTCTTACTTTCGGATGGTGAGCAACGCGTTCCACTTGGAAGTGGCAGCCTTTCACGATTGATGGAGTAACTTGACGACCTCGATTAGCAAACGATTGTCATTTTTTGCGCACAAATTCCTAATGTGTCAAAGTAATCGTTCACAGCTGCCGAGAGGCTAAAATTCGCAAAAGACATCTTATAATCAGAGGTTGAACAGATCACTGAATGTGAATGAAGTAAGCTTGAATTCGCAATGAAACCAGCCTCAAACAACAAAGACAAAGAGAGGCCAAAAATACACCAATAAGAAAGGCAAAATAGCCATTAACATTGATGACTAAACCCGCCTTTGCAGACGAAGCAGTCCTGTTCGAAAAATGGGTTATAAAATTTTCGCATTGTGGATCTAGCACTTCTTATTTTTGCATCAAAGTGAACAGCTTTGCACACAATTATTTGCTTTTCCCTTATTAGCGCTAGTTAAGGGTAACGAGCTAGAGCTCTGTATGTTGATAAACTTCGCCTACCAATGCTTTATTCACCTGATCCAACTCGCAAAAAAGGTTACTTTAAAATTTACGTCCTTATGGAAATTGAGGTTTGCCCACGCATCAGCACGAAGTGCTCGCAGCTGTGAGTCACTTCGAGAGGGACGCAATGTGCCGCATGCTCAACTCGAGGCGTGGCTTTTGCACGAGCAGCGATTGAGCTTCCTACGAGCTGCCTCCGACTGCAATCTTGTGTGCATCTGCTAGCCGTAAAACTCCCCATGCCGTGTCGTTTGGGCTACGGTTTGATGGATCACAAACCCCTTCTTATGAGATGGTATGAGCAAGCGAGAAGATGGAGGAAAACGCTTCTCGGTTCCACATGCACTAAATTGTTTAAAATCTAAGCCTTGCTAACTAAGTGCAGGACGTGTTAATTACCGTGTGCTTATTTTCATGCTCCCATTCAACATTTGGAAACGCTTATTCCTTCTCAAGACCCGTTCATTTCTCTTTCCCACAAACAGTAGGTGGCTAAGATTGGGGCAATATAAAAATTTTGACACTGAATAGGTGCATAGCGTAAGTAGAAATTTATTTGTGCATCTAGCAACTCAAATCCCTACACACACACACACACACGCACATAAATAAACTCTTGTTATACACAAATGCGAAGAGTACAGTAGATATGAACACGATTGGGGGTGTGGATAGTTCTGTGACATGCTAGTCTTTGCGGAGCTTGAAATGCATGGGAAAATGATGTTTGGGACATACGTTGATCTTATCACAACTATGCTGAGAGTTATGCGGTCTGATTAAATGCAGGTAATTGCCTCACCCTGTTTACTCATTTTGTTGGAGAATCACACAGGTCTTTTGCAGGTGATTCTGAAGCCGATGGTGATCGCGGCTTCGAAGGAGGTGGTAACGGAGGAGAGGGAGGGGGAGGAGGACGGCAAGGAAGAGGGAGGGAGGAAGGCGAGGACGTGTCATGGTCGGTGGGATCTGGGTCAATGATGAGGGATTCGGGGACGGTTTCTTCAGTTCCAAGCAAATGCAAGGTTTCATGGATGTGTGGTGCCGCAATATTTAGGGAGTGCTTTTTATCATCTCGATGAAGAGGCGTACATTCCATCGTAGGCTGGATCGACGAACGAAGCCGTGTAAACCTCTGCTGCCGAGCCCTATCCCACGATAAATAAGCCTCACTCTCATTATCTGTATGTTCACCAAACACACCACCACGCTTAAACAACTTTGATACACCCGAACCAATTCCAAATACGCGATTGTGAGATCGTTTCCGTGATGGATCGCCCTTTGGAACGGTGAGGTACTTTGATCCATTAAGAGAGCCATGTCTTTCAATCACCATAGTTGCGTCTGTCTGTTCCTCAGAGGCCAACGTTTTCTTTCGAGATTTCCCTATTTGAATTACCCTGCGAATTCTGTCCATTGCTCTCTCTTCCCTATCCTTCCTTCCACCTTCACTGTCGTCGCTACTACTGCCTGAGTTATCGTCAGACTCAACAACAGAACTGACGATTTCCTTTACTAGACTAAGATCGGCCTTTAGATCTGCACGTGTGCTCACAATGGCGGGGTTTTGCCCAATCTTGCTCAGGCGCTCGGCCGCCACAGACTCCATCGTGCGACGCATGAGAGGATAATTGTCAAGAACAGCCAGAAAACTGTCTCGATCCAGGGAGTAAAGGTTCGAATAAACCTCCGCGCGTACACTGGCTACGCGTTTTGCGTTAGTCAAGAGACAGATTTCTGAAAAAAAAGGAAATTTGCAGTAGATTTGGTAAATAAAAATGACTTAATGCTTCATATTACAACCCCACTATTTCAATCTTGCTTGGCAAGGCTTACTATTCAGCATTAGAAAGCCTCCAGCCTCTAACATTGCCATTAAATTCGTTTGATGACCGCAAGTGTTCACACAGCACCTAAATGGTGACACAAACATAATTACAAGTGTGGTGCATTAAAACCTGCTGTCTGTTTACTCTCCTCACGCGTCTCAAAAGACAGTACTGCCTTAGAAACGGGAAAGTTTATTCCGCCTAAAAAAAGGAGATTTCATGGGGACAGGAAAAACCTTTTTTCGTTTTGAGTTTCCTTGATGACATGAGCATGTCAAGACAGGTCCTCAATATTACTAAAATAGGCAACTTCATTCGCTCACAGCTCTCCAGTGTTTTAGCAACTGCAACTGTTATTAAAAGGTAACTGAGATCAGGAAAATGCATTAGCGCTTTGTTCATCCAATATGATTCACAGACCAAAGCGAAAAACAAATCCAACACTGTGATAGTGGAGGCCTGCTGTACATAATGGACCGGTTTGATGCGAGCGTTTTAGGCAGCGATCAACCGCAGAGTGGGCTTCCCTCACAGAGTGTAGGCCGTGCAGGCAAAAACTCGCGTAGTTCGTGCAAGCTCAGCAACAAGACCTCACAAAACATGTGACAACTTTAACCGCTCAGTACTGGATTATGCAGAAGTATTAAGTCCCTTCCACAAGGATTGCAAAACCTCAAAATGCATGCACAAAGCAAGACGATTTGTTTCTAAAATTTGAAAAAATATTACACACAAAGCCCAAATGAAGAAGGTTATAAGCGAACCTCTTCCAGCGTTGAAGTTAAGCCTCTAATGAAAAATATAGCTTAAATTTGACTTGAATTTAACAACGTTAGACTTACCACCGAAATATGAGCCATCGGAGAGAGTGGTTGCGATCTCCCCATCTTTGGTGATGATGTCGACAATACCCTCCTGTATGAAGTACATCTTCGTGCCGATTGTGCCCTCCTTAATGATTAAGTCACCAGGTTGAAAGACTTCAAATTTCAGGTTCGCTACCATCTCGGACACAAAGTCCTGGTCAGCGTAGGTGAAGAAGGGCACAGCCGCTACGAGTTCTCGGCAGTTGTAATTGATAATTTGCTACAAATGCACAAAACCCTAGAATTTTTCTCCTGGGAGCATTAGAATTAGGCTTTTTGGTCTGCAAATTTTAGGGCGATGCCCAGTGAGTGGGTGCTTATTAACATTTTCGCTTATTTAAAGGATGCAGAACGTTGGATGCAAGTCAGTACAAATCATGAGCGTATGCAACATTGCGATGGCCTAAATTTACTCAATGCTTTTAGCCAAAAGGAAAAACCACCGTTTGATAGTTTTTTGTTTGAAATGAACCATTAATTCACTTCAAAGAGTGCTTTGTTAAACCATACATGCAAAGAAGTGACGGAGTTGTTTGAGCCACGAATTTCAACTACGCAGCTTAATTTCGAAACACAGTTGAATGTGGATTTCCAATTCTCTCATAAAATATTTATAAAGAGGTTCACCAACAGAACGATTTGCATATTAACTTGGCTTGGTTTGACCAGATGCGTGTACACAACTTCGTGCTTAGTCGGTGGGCCATGTTGCCTTGTTGCGACAGGTGGAAACATAAATGCTTGCTCTCGCCGTAGGCTCCGAGAAGCAAGCTGTAACTGCCAACTCTTGCTTCCTTCCTCCATGTCTTGTGGCAATGATGCACTCTATTCCTTCTAAAACTCATTTCGGAGTGCCATTCGCAGTTTGAATTCCCGATTTCGTTACTGGCGGAAAGAAAACCATTTTCAATGATCAACATGGGTTGTATTATTACCCAACCACTTCTGATACATTTTCCGCCTAGAAATAAATATGTCTGTTTCAAAATCTCCACCTTTGTGGTTGCTTTTGCCAAAAATTTTCCGTTGCTGACTTTGACGACTCCAATTCAGTTAACATTCTAGACATCACATCAACGCTAAACAATTCACTAAACGAAAAAAATGTCAGTCACTGCTGTACTCATTCTACCGCTCACTCATTCCTTTTCTTTTCACCTTTGATAGCATATAAAAGACTGTAAAACAACGGTGGTGCAAAATTTAATCACTTTCCCTTATCCACAGTTCAAGCAATCCTTGAGTCCACAAATTACAGTGGCCAAATTTACGGAGCAATTGTGAGCCGCAAACGACATCTACAATTTTAGAGTCCCATCACACGCTTGGCAAACAGTTCTCTGTTGCGTGCTTATGGGTCAACTTTCGTCACCAGCTGGCTTTACAATACATTTTGAAGCTAAATTGTGCCGAAATCGGAAGCGATGTCTCTCCCCCCCCCGCCCCACCTTACAACCCAGACGGTAATGACTTTATGAAATAAATTTAAAAAAGAGATGTGAGCAGAAACATGGCAATCAAAGCCAAGAATGTATCGAGAATTTCAAGAAGGGAAAACGATAAGGTTGAGCAATTTAGTAAATAGCATTTGTGAAATAGGTGCCAAAAATTTCAAAATACTGAGACCAGCATGTTCAGGACCTACCTCTCTCAGGCATTCGGAGAGCTCCTGCAGAATCTGTGCTTCATCGAACATTTTTCCCTGATACCTGTGCTCGTAGTAGTCGGCGATGCGCTGCCTGAGGGCTCGGGGCAACTTGCGGTAGGCCATGTACTCCTCAACTTGCTTGAACTAGAACGTAAAAGTAGAACAGGTATGCAGTTGTGCGTACATTTTACCTGGCATTATCCTCGTGGGTTAAGCCTTAAATACTGTTCAGAGCTGATTTGTGTGTGGTTAGTTTGATTGCCCACTGTGTAATAGCACGGGGTCACGCAAAAGCAGTGGCGTGTTAATGCTTGTCTTCTTCGAGCATCATCAAAACCCCTGAAACGCTCTTTTCTCACGCAAACACTACATCAATTTTTTCTACCAAATAACTACTTTTGCCGCAAAATTTCTGCAAACTTTCAAGGGAAATCCGTTGACACTTTACAGGCGAACTTAATGGTGGGACGAAAGCCTGACTGTGCATTTTGGTGCGACCGAAATGGTTAACGCACTTAAACTTAACTAAGCACGGTTTCGCGGGCCCCATGCATCTGCGTGTATGTCCTGTTCCTTCTGCTGCCCACCCTTTTCCACCTCAACTCAGTTTCTTCTTTATGCTGTGTTTGAACAATTTATTGTCGTAACCCATTTACATTCAGAGAGATCATTCACTAGTCAACCATTCCAGGCAGTGCTTCACTGTTTTGCAATAAAACTGTTCATTTTGTAATTTTTTCTGCTCTTTATGCTAATTTTATGGAAGGCATCAAAGGGCGCCTTTGGAACTTTCTTGAACGAGATCAAAATGGAACTTCGTGGAGTGTCTGTGTTGCCGGTGCTGATACTTCGAAATGGTGCAATTAATTGTGCACTTCCAGCCAAAATTTTAATCAAAGCCTCACGCAAAAATTATCAACGTAATTTCTTTAAGGTATACAAGAAGGAGTGACACTTGGCTGTAAAACGAATCCGTTGGGCGGACAATGAAAATGGGTAGATTGCAGCATGAGCGCAAAGCACTGGAAATGTCAACGATGCTAAAAGGAGTAAGGACTTAATTTCCAGTGGTGAGTCCCTTCATCCGTTACTCAACAACTAAGATGTTCGGTAGATGTCACGTGTTCATTTGTTGGAGCGCCTTTAAACACTCCCAAAGGACTCCTCTTAGGTGATTTGTTTTACTGCACAAAAGGCCGGTAAGCACAGAAGGGCCTACAAGTGGATTTCGTCTACAGCAAACTTGGAATTTCATTCATTGCAACGCATCTAACAGATGCAACATCGGAGCAAATCCGAGCGTTTTCAGCTTAAAACAAGTGAACTTCGTGCCATGCACTTAAGTTTAGCATGCTGTCAAAGAGTTACCAAACCAGGGTCAGCATCCAGAAAGTAATCTATGCAAAAACGAGCAACTATGCTTTAACATAATGCAGCACTAGAAATTTCGCTTTTGGCGCAAATACTATGCGGACACCGGGTCTTTTGCCTTAAAAGCACTTTCATTCAACTTTGGTGTTTAGACTTACCATAAAACGCACTTATTGAAATATTAAAAACATATTCACTTAATGACGCTTATAAGACAAGCCAATCATTAATATAAACAAGTCCACTGTGACTTTTTTAAGTGGTGTGGGTACTTGCGAGGGAACCGCAACGACCGAGAACCTCAACTATTTTGCGAAATTAATATAAAACGTAGTCAGTCTAGAGATATTTGGAACTTTACCATGTGAAGGCATTTTTTTGTGTTTCGTGGATTCACTCGTGACTTTTCACATCCACTTACACATTCATTTTCAAACCAAAACTCGTTTAATTCGGTCCTTCTACTTCTACCACTGATTCCCAGACAAAGTGCACGCAAGCGACAGACCCCCCCCCCAGACAGAAGCTTTGCCTATGTACGGAAGTGGTAGAGAAATACGTCTAACTACAAAGTTCTTCTGCAAGCCTAAAAATTACAGAGACGACCATCTCAGCTTTTAGCACCACTATAAGCAAACTACAAACTGTCGTATTTACTTTAATACAATAAAAAAAGCAAGTAAAGAACTAAGGACTAATTCACCAAAAAAGATGCGCTATCACCTACAGCTAACCTGTCTAATGAAGACCACTTCAGTGAGAGGAAAGATGGACGGAGTGCTTCTTTTTCTGTGCTTCCCTTTAACTACCTAGACACGTATGCCACTGAAATAACGTTTGTGACACCGCTAATTTATTACCTAAGCGGAAATATATTTGTGACATATCTAATGAGAAGGGAATGAATAGAGTTGGAGAGGAGTGAATAATAATTCATACCATGCGGAACTTGTAAATAGTTTAGATTTTAATTGTCAATTGCCATTCTAGATCCTTGTAGTACAATTCAATAATGTAGACTCACTTTTTCGCGATAGAGGCGTTTTGAAGTATCGAAGGACTGGATGAGAGCGGCAGCGTGACCCACGAAGAGGGCATAGCAGGTGGCTCCGGTCATCATGCTGACGATGGTGATCCAGGCCTCGCTGATGCTGGTCGGCGGAAAGCGCCCATAACCAATGGAGAGCATATGGGACATGGCTTTGAACAGCGCCCAGGTGTACTGCTCAAACCAGTCTGCGTCCTTCAGTGCAGAAAGCATGCTTTGTAAAAGACCGGTAACAAATGCTTGCTTTAAAACGCTGAAATTAAACATTGCGTAGAAATATGGTTTGATCACACGATCGAGAATGAATGGTAGATAGTTTCGTATTCTTAGATGTAGAAATGGCACATTCAGAAGGCAGTAGAGGCTAAGTTTGATGCCTGATTTGTGGATGTGCCCATCACAAACCAGAGGCGTGGCATGAAATCAGAGTTGCAATTGATGGCAAAAAATAGGTTAAAGTGTGGCACTACAATGCCGCCTTTGCAACCGTTTGAATAGACGTTTTGGTACTTAAAAGTGGAGGAACGATCGCCACATTTGTACGGAAACATGCGTGCGCTACCTCATTCATCGTAAACTGACAAAATTGACGCTCCAAATTCACCTTCCTTGCATTGAACCATTATATTTCATGGTTTTTTACTGAGGCAAAATGCTAGAAATCATCACAGAGGCTGAGAGTCGAATAAGGCCAAATAAGAAGTGTCCACTTTAATTGTCTTCACTACACGCGTATTGCTTTAAAAGCGAAGAGTTAAGGCATGTAGGAGGGCAAATCCTCACAACTTGAGGAATGGTGAGGCTTAAGCAATCTTCCACTTACAACTTCTATTTGACACTTTGCATTTGTTGATGCATCTCGTTTACCTCAACGGTCTACCTTCCAGTAAAGCCTGCTGAATGATTGAAAAAAAAACAATGAAGTGGGGTAATAAGTAATTTAAGCGCTTCTAGCTTACAATATAGGAAGTCAGTATTTGACACTTTGTCAACTTGATGGCACTGAAATAACACGAATCTGCTTTCACTTCTTCTCATCAACAGAGGAAATAAATGGGGCTGTGTTGTATACATGGACTTGGTTAAGTGCAGTTGAGAGATCAGAGACAGGAATTCGGTGTCGAACGCGGTTCTGAAGGAGGCAGCTGACTCGGCCCTGCAGCGAGAGGAAACACTCTCCAGCTTTCTGTACCCTGTCCCTTTACTTTCCACCTTATGCCAAATAACTCACCCTGGGAAAAGCAGTGTCTTAAAAAACTGTTAAGTGAGAGTCAGACGACGGTGATTTCTCAATTAACATTTGCAAACGCCCTGGCCTCTTCACGCGGTTTAGACCGTACCGTAATTTTGCTCTTGCTGATCCTCCAAATTTGTATCGCTTCTGTGTGCTTTTTAAAAAAACAACGGCATTTCACATTCTTTCAACTTTCTGAACTCTTTCTCGCATAAAACTAGCCTTGATACCAAACCATTCTAGAAAATAGGCTCCCTTTTGACATAGGGTGGGAAACGAGAGGTATGAACTTTAGGTTTGGCGAAAAATTGCCTTTTTCCGTGACCAGAAACGTCTATTTTTCACTTCACTTCCACGATTCTCTCATCAACCTTCTGAGTAGCCATGGGGACCCATTTCGCGGAGTTAATGATTGGCTGCCGTATTATTCAGCAGAACAGAGACGAATAGGGCACATAAGACTATGGAAAGAAAAACTGTCCCTGTGGCCAAATTTCCCGCTGCCGACTCCTCTAAAGCAAGATTTGCATTTGTGTGCGAAAAAATGCAAAGTGACGATTATTTTTGTTCCCCATGATACATCAACTTTGCCATCAGAAGAAAAATCATTTGTCCATTTAAGCTTACGCTTAGCAACTATCAGTTTAGAATTTCGGTGCAGTCTGCGTCAAGACAATTTACTTAATTGGGTGTCTGGTGGTCGGCAGCGCGCCAACAGTGATCGCGCTTCGGGCTTTGTATTCACCGCAACCGGACTGCGATTCAATGTAAGGCTTTGCAATAAGCTTACTTGTCAGGAACGCCTAAAGTTGTGCAACCAAAGGCAAAGTGGTTGCGAATTTTCCTCATTGAGGTGGTTGGTATCCTTTTAAATAACGTGATCTGTGTGTTCCTTTGCTTGATCCCAATGCCAATGTCTGTGACAGTGGTAGATCCAGGTCCTCACCCAACTCCATCAACTGCGTGATCTTTCCTTTTGGGCAAAGCATTGTGACCTCAAGAAAGTAACCTTCCCGACGTTCTGCAGTCACACTCAGTGCACATGTAAAAGTTCCTTATTTTCCAATCATTCCACGGCAACAATTTGTGCGGAAACCTTCTAATCAAAGCAAGTGGTCCAATTCAAGTCTAGAGATGACACTTTTGATGACCGCATATTATCGTTGTCGATAACTGCCAATGCTGAAGTCTAGCTGGTTTCTTTGCAGTCATTTTTTTCATCTTTGTGATATTCAGCAAAGCTACAGCTCCAAACAGATCGGTACTACTAAAGAAATTAGCTGTTGATAGTTAAAAGTGGAAATTCTGCAGAGCAGTAAGAGAGTAGACAGCTAAATGAGATGGATATAGTATCATCGAAACTGTTTCCAAAGTCTTCAAGTACAATTTTTTTTATAAAAATCCCCACTTTGTCGCCATCACTCGTTGGGTGAGGAATTAAGTCACTAAAAAACTCAATCGGTCCATTCAGAGCGAGGATTTAAAATGTTAGTAGTAAACGAAAAGCATGAAATAACCAGCTAGTGACATAAGAGTCGCCACTTTTATGTAAAATAAAATGCTTACAGGCTTGCAACCATTGCACCGCTTTACGGTCTACTTAACATCACCCGCGATGTGAAGGTGCACTGATGGGACAACAACAACTCTCGGGATTGACATTTTACGTGCATGTACCGCTGCATCGACGTTATTTGGTAGAAGGTGAGCAGCAACACTTCGAATTAAGCAGCAAGAAGAAAAGTGAAATCAAACCGTGTGTTTTGAATTGAAAGGCCTTGTTGTGAAAGAGTGTTAACATTTTTAATTATACAAAGTTTTGATCCATTTGAACCAAGACTCCTATTGCATTGCATACATCGCTAAAACAAAAGTTGAAATATTTAAATTACTCATGTATAATCAAGAAAAGCATCGTAGAGGAAAAAAGTGGCGTGGCGTGGCGTGGCGTTTGTTCAGCAGGCGAGGTGCGCTCGATGCTTTAAGTGAGAGAAAAACACGAAAAAAAGTTTTCCCCACCTCCTCCTCAGCCAATGCTCAGCGTCCCTCTTCAAAAAAATTCCCACCTTACGTGGAACGTCTTCCTGTTTTTCGATACACAAACAATTGGTGCTCAGCTCTTGTGCATGACCAGAAGGTAAATTTCGTTAGTTCAGTAAAGACTGCAATGCAAATTAAGTGTTTCATGAAGACTATTTCTTGTGCCTGTCATTACTCAAAAACAGTCAACGAAACCTTACAGACAGCAAATAAGAGATTACGCAAACTTCACTTACAATTAGTTATATCTTGGGAAGATCTATGTAATTAACGGAATCTGTGTAATTTGTTGAGGACTTAAGTAGGCCCAAAAATACCAAGTAACCATCTAATTTAGGTCCTTACTTCTCTTAATTAACTTCATTTGCATTCATGCACTGTTGCACCCTCATCGTCACATATTCCAAGGCGAAAGAGGTCTTTTGTTAAGCGCAAATGAAAGTACTTGAAAAACTGATTAAGACTGAAATGCTATAGAGTTAAAGCAAAGACTAGTTTGTTTAAACTGCCATTTATTTGGTTGCACAAACTTTGGAGCTCAGTCAAAGGTTCACTGCGTTGAGGTCTGCGCGCTCACATTTTCTTAGGAACAACATTTCGTAAAAACGCTCTTACGAAGCGAGCCTTGGGAGCAGTTCGCTTGAAGCCTTGAAAAGTAGGCATTTCTACTACCTCAAACCAAGTGTCAAACCAAACGTGCATTGAAATGTTGACACGTACTTGCGTTGCAACAATGCTACGTGGCATCGCATAATTTGGCAGTTGCTGCTTTATCAGTCCCGTAGCGCTTTCTTATGCACTTCTCGCTTCACTTTTGCGTTAAGTGTTGCCCACGTAAAAATGTCTGCTTGTTTTTCCCTTTATATTACTGATGTCTAGTGTGTGTGGGACTCAAACAATTCGCATTGTCCCTTTAAATGAGGAATCACAGTCAGCATTGGTACAAATCAGACTAGACGGTGGAGTGAACCACTTTCTTAAATAACTGTCTACTCCTTTAAATCAATAGGCCACTGTCTGGTGGATTTTAAAGTGCTCCATTATAAGCCCTTACTAAGATGTCTGACTTGAGGACGGGGATACCAATTCGAATCGTGCAAATCGTTATGGAAATCAGCGTTTGTGTATGTTTGGCTTGCATTTATGTACCTACTTCACACTTTTGTAATGAAGAGCCCAGTTCCGGCACATCTCACCGAAGTAGCATTGTTTCCCAAAAGACAATAGAAGATGAGCACCACTATCCCATTCATTAAGACCATAAAGTAGAACCGCTTGTATCACACACTAAATAAAGCGTATGAATGGGTTGAGATGTCAGCACTCGGCATTCCTCAGGCATGTTTTCAGACCCATACCACTGCATCTTCCCCTTGGACAGGGTGTTACTAAGTGAGCTTCTGAAACTACTTTAATACACATCACTTGCATCGACAGAAGTGAAGGGCAACTTGTTGCGTAGATTTTATCGAGGTCAATGCAACAGCAACAGAGAGCTAAAATGCCAACAAGCCTAAATTATTTGCCTAAGTGATTTTGATAACAAACACCGATACATTTGTAAATGCATCTGCACCGTTTTTTGCTAGCCTATCAACTTTGGTCACAAACTTCAGCCCTCAACTTCCATATTGCAATACGTGCTAGGCGCTAAACTACAGCAAACGCAAATCCCCACTTTCTTTCCCAAGTTCCCAATATTCCATTGCAAATAGTATCCACATTGTCATTGCTAGCGGCGGTATTTTCGTGCCACCATCTACTATCAAACCATTAAACTTCTAGAATGATTACTTTAGCAAGCCGTTGGTTTTTATCTCAAGCTTCCTTGCCCTGATGACTACTCAAACCATAAAAATGTCGCTGGTGTCAAAGCAGTTCTTCAATAGGCCTTTTTTTCAAGCCATAACTAAATACAGACATTTTGCTAATTTGACAGCGAGAAAGTTCATTTTGCAGTTACATCAGCTCCTCCAAGTAACGTGCAAAAGTCAAGCAATGTCTCTGCATCAAACCTTTCAAGGTTGGCGAGGTAAGAATGATTGACGTGAAAAAAATTGCTCCTTTCCCGCTCCACGTTACAAAGTATTCAGATTTTTTGAACATACACACATTTGTGCAGTTTCCCACTCACCGAGGATGGTAGTGCACAACGGATCAGCAGGAAGACTTAATGGGTGGAAGTTAATGTAGGGTTTAGGGAAGGAAGGGGGAACTCGCGTTCTGAGTACTACGTTTGCTTCTCACAAGCACATTCAACTCACTTGAGGTAGTGCTCTATCAGTTGATAAGACAAGCTAGTCGCCTTTGGAAGTTCCTTTTTTAATCCATTACTGAGCTGATCAACAAATAAGTGCCATGTAATTGCACGTCCTCCACTTTCTGTAGGAGGGAGTTTACTTAACGCTGATGGCATGGTACATCTCTGTGTCCACAAAGCTAACCTTTGGGGAAGAATGTTTGCTCGATTTACTAATTCTCGTTGTGGTATGCAACTGATACAAGGGTTTATATTGAAGCTGAAAAAAAATCGGTGTACCTTTAGCCTGCAGCGTTGGACCCACGAATCCTCTGGGTAGTCCATGAGAAGTGGGATAAGGAATTGTAGACATGCGTTCCAGTGTCCAAGTAATAGCATCAGTAGAACGAGATTGAAGATGCCCATAAATTTACTTGCAATGTTGAGAAACTGCAAAAAAGGTGTTGTGGTCAAGTCATGCGTGCATTCACCAACAATGCAGACAGTGCACATGCATTGGACAGGTTTGACTCAAAAATGGTCTGCACCAATACTGCTAAATTAATTTTAGCAAAAACAACACAAAACACCATTACAGTTGACGAGGAAAAGTTGCCATACTTTGCGTTTCAATTTTCTCAAGAAAAGTTTATGCCCTCTCTTAAATTGACAGTTGCACACTTGATTTCCGATGGCGTAGGGAAAGCAGCAGCTACAACCACGAAAGCATAGGCACCACCTACCCACCTGTACTAAAATGGAGATAGTGAAATCTTGATTGGAATGCAAATGCACATGACCAAATGAAGTACGTGCTTATTTGTAGACGCAAATTTATCTGTGTGTGATTGTCATATGTACGTGTTATCACGATGAACGGCAAAGAAGTGCCTTCCCGTGGATAACTTATCGACACCCTCCTACCGAAGTTTGAATTGATGTTTTTCATAGAATGTGCCAACAAAAAGGGACAAAGCACCAAGACATAAAATAAAGCGTTCATGAAATGGTCAATTACCTCCTCCCACTGACTGACGTATCGAACAAGCCTCGTGAGCCGAAGAAGTCGAAGCATGCTGAGTAACTTGGCCAACCGTAGTATGCGCAACGTACGTCCTTGAAGTCACGAAGAATTAATTTAAGACGCACATTAACACAGCAAACACAGCGATTCTGTTGGACTCGATATTTTAACTTATTGTGACAGTTGCTAAAGTGATTTATGCTAGCCATTGCAGTTCAGTTCGGAGGTATTTTCTATCCGCTTCTGCTGCTTAAATATTATCACTAAAAGTAAGGTGAAGGAGAGTGAGATTGAGAAACTTATGTGGTTTTCGGAAATTGTGAGGAACCTTGCGAATTACAAATGAAGCTAAGAAGGTGAGTATCACAGGCGCCTCAAGACAGATGTTAGACGTGCAGATGGGCGTACCTGCAGTAAGGATTTGGTTGTAATTTTCATGCTTGTTGAGCACCCAAAATATGTAATCCATGGGAATTGAGCTGATGAGATCCAGCAAAAACCAGGAGCGAACATATTGACGAGCGATCTCCTTGGGATCAAGGATAATTTCGTCTGCGTAGTCGTTGGTAATTATACCTAGTGACAGCAATGAGCCCAGGCTAAGGGCATCAGTAACAGAGCAGTCTTTTCTGACAGTCGTTGCAAGAAAAACATTAGAGAACAAAACACAGAGAAAACACTGACTCACTCCTGTTCAAGCAAAAGCATTTTTAAAATGGATAAGTAGATGGTTATCATGCATACCTGTACGAAATTTAACGGCGATGTCTGCTATGAAAACGGCATCAGAGACAGAGTTGAAAACGATCCAGTGAGCTCGAAGGTCATCATAAAAAAACGAGATTGCAACAGGAAGGATAATGAGGTTGGCAATCAGGAGGGTGAGCATTAAGAGATCCCAATAGAATCTGAAAGTAGGATAAATATTCTGTAACACTGGATCTTGCAAAATTCAAAATAGCCTGAGAAAGTACGCCCAACTTATTAATTATTCCAAAAAACACTTCCTCAATGTTGCAACTCAGCAAATTTTTATTTGCGAATATTATATCATTTGTTTTTGCCTCCCACCGAGCAATCTGCAAGCACTAACGGACACTGCCATTGTACGGTCTGCAGACCATGTCGGTAGCCCCAACCATTCCGTACACCGACAAAGCAGATCGCCACTAAGTGCTGCAGCTTCTGAAAGTCTAACAAGATGCTAAGATCCACTGGTGAGCAATATCTTGGATTTTCGGAATGCTGAGCACTTGAAACTTTTGGTAATTAAAAGTGCGAGATCTTAGGGGCATCAGCTGTCACTCCATCAAGCTATGCGCATTCTTCCTACTGTCTGAAACTAATCTTCACACATTACCAATTCCACTGTAGCTGCTGCTTCAAGATGGCATAAGTCAATGGAATTAAATCAAGATTCAGGAAACTAAAAATGTCATATTTGGCTTTTGACATGAAAAACAATTATGAACCGTACCGCTCTTACTGGACAGCAGTGAGGGTGTGAGTCTACTTTAAATATATTCATAAATCTAGTTCAACTAGGTTGATCGCTTCATAATTGTCACTTTTGAAAAGACAGAAGTAGAAAGTAACAAAACGAAACACGACTTCCTGCTGTCACATTTAAATAAAAAAAAAAGTCTTCGAAATCAGTGACCCTGAGGCAGTCAATGTACACATGTTGGGGGCGTCGTTCCCTTCCACCCGTTTCACATGCTACCTCAGCTTGAGTGTAATCACTTTTGAGGTGCCGAGTTTTATTTCAACCGCATCGTAGTCCACTCAATCCAATCGAAGATGAAGGGGGAAACTTTTACAAACCATTTTTACATTTACTTCGAGTTTTTTCCCAACAGACTAAGTGCGAGTGGTTTTCAAAATATAAACTTGTGATGCAGCAAAAAGGACTACGCATTTCCCCCGCAGGCAACATGGCCTTCTGTTGTACTCAATATCTATTCATTTTCCTTTTGCTCATGTAACAACTTGACTGTGCAAATTCACAAAATTTTCGACACCCCAATATCATGTTTAACAACAAGGGTCAAATACAATTCACAAGCTATTATACTTTTGTTAGTACTGATCTGCTAAGATTTCGCCTCAATGCCAACCAGTCGCCATTCACCACCAAATGCCACACATGTTAGGTAAATTAGCCATTGCTCATTTCTAACCAAGCAATAATAGTGTTTTTAAAAAGAGGTGCATTCGATGCGATTTTGTGGTACAGTAAAGCATATTTCATTGCATTAATTAATCTGCACCGCACCTCAAACATCGTTCTGCCATGACATAATCATCGACTGAAATGAAAGCCTTTGAATGTCCGCCAGTCGAAAACTCTCGATTTGACAAAATATTGTGGAGAACAAATTACTGCAGATAAGAAAGTAAACATTCATAAAAAGAAAGGCTTTGAAGTCCTTCTATGCGTTGGCGTACTTGTTGAGGTTGATTGCACCCAGCGATAATTTGAACCTGTGAAGCATTTTCGGAGTGAGTAAAAACTGGCATCAAATCAAGTTAATAGGCACTTTTAAGCTTGGTGGATTTGGTACACCCGCATTATATAACCTACCGAAAACTGCTGCATGGATGAATAATCCACTTTCCATGTTGCT
>UYWX01000141.1:0-35968 GCA_900622495.1 Hydatigera taeniaeformis
ATCTTCCAAATTGGCGAATGCGACAAGGCAGTTTTAACATGGAATGTCCTGACAAAAGGAAAACGGACATGATGGTTCTGCCTGACCAATCTGGAAGGAGTTATGGCATATGCAGATAGTATCCGTGGCTTCCCCAAGAGCTTCAAAAAACCATGACAGTTTCCGTTAAATACTGGATTTTATTGCAATTTTGCAGAACAAAATATGCTTGCCAGCTATATAAACAAGTACTTGAATTTATGATTCCATTTATGGCAAAGCATCTACTTTTAACATTAAAAATACATTGTGCCGCTAGCTGTCTCTTGGTGCATTCAAGTGTCAATTTGTTTTTCGCTATTTCTGCGACATTGGTTTGCCTTTCTCCCTCTGCACTTTACCGACCATTAGTATTTACCTTCCAATGGCCAAGCAGGTAGTTAATTGGAACCTGATTTTCTGCTAACTATGCTTGATGGAAATGTTGACGAACTTCGCCGCAGAAGCTTTGCTGGCTCTGTAACATCAGATTAAACAAAATCCATTAGAACTATCTTCTAAACAATTGCCCTTTTAAGCCTCCACTGGCTCACACTCAAAGTACGACCTTTAATGGAATCTCGCAATTAATTGGGATCTCATGCCCTAGTAATGTCAACTAGTTTGGACAACTTATCAACGCATCACGAGCTAGCTAAATCTGCATTCCATGTTGTCGGGATCAAATTACCTGCCCCCTAGCTTTATGTGCTGAACATGATGTTATATCCTGTTGCCACGTCGGGTGTGTGCGTTTGTGCCATGTGCAATGACGGCCAATTGTGCTAAAATATAGCTATTCCGTTCACAGAAGCATAATTAGGTTAGCGTTCAAAGTTGAAGCAGTTATCATTCGTTTGCAGCAAATCTATTTTGAGCGGAGTAAAAGAGGTACGTTAGCTTTAAGCGATAAGTCCCGATTGGATCTTTAGAACTACAATGCTACAAACTTGGTATGATTTTAATGGTGACATTTGGGAGTTAACAAGAAACCTTGTTCTAGAAGATGTTTTTACAAACAGTTCGCTATAAGTTATCATTAACATGCAAAAAAGGCACCTTCCAAAGAGCATTCCTTAGCGCTCATTTACCATGGCTAAAAGCATGGTTAAAAAAAGGGGTCTGTAAGTAGGCAATCACATCATTTTCAAAACCAAGCGTTCTTCCATTTTGTACGTGCTCTACTGCTGTGTCGGATGAATCCTTCACTGAAGTTTTGTTTCAACTTGACGTTTTGACTTCTATTCGAAAAGAAATACTACTTCGATCATCATATGATTTGCTATATTTCTAGCATTCCACTTGCTATCAAAGCAATGAAGTGAAACTGATCATTTTTTGAAACCAAACATTTTGTTTTAGGATTGGAGGTGTTTCAAATTCTTAACTCCTCTATATATTCTAAAAAAACTTGATCGGAACCTTACATTGTCTTAAGTGTCTGCAGGAACAAGTTATCGGGCCCTCCTGGTGTCCGCAGCAAAACTAGGAGACGAAAGTTCTTTACTTTCACCCCATAAAAATGGCCCCTTTCCGTCATTCTTGTTAAAAGTTATTGGTAGGCCAACCACTTTAGCATCCCAGAACTTCACTCCAAAGGCTTACACGAGCCCCAGGGCAAAGACTTTAGTTCCCTTTGTTAAAATGAATTTCATTCGTTTCATCTTTTTTCTCCCTCTTCCAACATGTGTTTCTTAATCACTTATTTGCAGAGTTGATTCATTGGTGGACCAGGAATGACCAGATGATACACGGCATCGAAATTAATTTATGTCGTGCTGATTAGAACCATTTAGAGTGGGAAGGAGGACAAAAATAAAGAAGGGCGAATTTAAGCGATGTAACATCAAATGTTGACATTGATGGTGTAAGTACAGCATCGGCTTGTGAAATGAAGGGAGTTGTCGAGTTTAGAGTCAAGAGGTGCTATAATAAGCATTTCCACTTGTTAGACAAATTATTTTTTTATGCGGTTAAGGTGTGGCCTCACAGTTGGTAAGCTTGGCCACGGTGAAACGCACACTTGCAGGTATTGTCACAAAGGGACGGTCAAAAATCACTTAGTCCGCTTTATCACAGATGGTCTGAATGTACCTATTTTTAAAGTATCTGTTTTTTGAAGAATCTTATCCTTGTCGAACTGTGAATGCTAGGCCAAATCCATTTGAATAGGTTTCCTAAACCGCGACTCTATCGGAAGAGGATTTTCTACTAAAATAAAGGCCAATGTTTGCCCAAAAGTCTGTCACATGAAGACGCAAAATACCTAATGAATGGGGGCGTTGCGTTGTATTTAAGGCCAAACATTCCTACCTCTACCATTGAGGATATCTTTATGGTTAAGTCTCCAAAAAGCACTGACATAAAAGAAATAATCCCCAACAAAAAGAGGCGTCGTTTTCTCAACTATTTGAAAATGTTTTTACGGGAAAAAGTTATCAGATTCGACAGAATGAATAGGAGACATTAAAGCTGTTGCTAATGGCCGCTGGGAACTCGATAAACCTTGGGTAGCAATCCTAATTATCATCAAAGAAACCGTTAAAAGTTTTGAAAAATCCCTTAAACTGTTGTTTAGATACGTTTCGTCAAAGCGGATAAGCTAACTGCGGCAGAAAATGCGCTGGTTCAACTACTTTTTCTGTGTGCTCACGCCGTAGTAATTGAAACCTAGTACTAGGATTGCCTTCAGTCGTGGAGAAAAGGAAAGGAATTTCCTTACTGATCTACAAATACAGCTTGTTGTCTCCCTCTACTTAAGAAAAGTGACCATCTACCCATAGCTAAAATACCCTTTAACCATCACTTATTTTTCAACAATAAAACCGAAATTGCCTTAAACTATCCCAACATTTATTGGCCCGTATTAACATAATCCATGCTCCAAACTAAACTTAGCCTGGGTTCGTTCGAAAACTCAAAAAATGGTAAAGACAATGGTATCACAAGAATATACTCAAGAAAACAACGAAAAGGTGCAAGCCTATGGAATTCAATTTATCAGCTTTATTATATTATCTCAGCTGACCATTTTGGTAGATCCGTTAATTCCACTTTGGTGCAAGTACTTTGAAGCGATGCTGGAGTAAGATTGACTTCTGTACCTTGTTGATGCATAATAAGAAAAAGCAATGCATTTTGAAAGTAAATAGGAATTCGCTGATTGCGACCGAACGAATCCAACTAGTGCAAAGTCCAAGCTCTTCATAAGAAACTTGGCAGTCAAAGTACTTTGTCACATCAGGACTTTTAGCATTACCAAAAGCTTTATAATAAACAAATCCGTAATATTCTACAATTGGAAATTTTATACTCAATGTTTTTCCACAAAATTGTCTTATACAAACTAGCGGTGTAATGGCACATGCATAGCTGAGGGCGCTAATCTGAGTGCAAATACTAAGGCGGAGTGAAAAATCCAAGTCAGGAGATTGAGAGGCAGCGTGTCGATCGCTACACTCGCGTTGAAATGCATTGTATCTTTCCATGATGCAATAACGAGCAAATTGATGAACTTACCACACGAATTTCATCAACACCTTCGTATTTAATGAAGACTAGGATATAAGTCGGAGACGTGCATTTGATAGTATCTGGACTCACAGGTATGCCGTGGAAGGGGTGAAGAATCACTCGAATTACCCCTAAGTCGTATTCTAATTGGTCAACCAATCGACCATTGTCAGCTGATTGGTTGACTGCGATCAGGTCATAGGTGGGACGCCGTCTCTGAATGTGCGTGCATAAAAAAACGTTTGCAGACATGATTGAAGTCATCTATATAAAATAATTACCCATTTATATGCCTTATTCAGACCTATAGGAATGTAAGCTTAAAACTACGCTCGATTTGGAACAGGAGATGGATTCATTAGCGCTTGCTGATATATTCAGCTCCACGCCAAATGCAGGTACATCGACAACATGTATTTCAGGCGTTTAAAGCCACTGTGATACCTTTAACACTTCTCATAAGATTATTCCACGAACTTACTTTAATAGTGATAAACACCGCAAAATTTTCTGTTGCTTTTTTGCAAATATATTATTCCCTAATTCATTGCCTTAATCCATCATTTAAAAGTCATTGGGTTGCGTTATGCACGCTGACGCTAAACAGGTCTTAGACTCATTCGAGTTGTAATGCAGTAATCAATGTTTAGCTGTGAAGGCACCACCATTAACTCATCAAAAGAGTTAAAATTCTTACATTAAATCAACTCCCCTCTTTCCACCGGAGTCAAATTTGAAGTGAGAAGTGCATTCCTTGAAAGTCACACATGTGCATAATTACCGGTAGTTATCGCTATAACTTTATTTTATTAGTCACATATAAATTCGTTTTATAAGGTAACTTTTTTGATTCGGCTGGATATAAGGCTCAAGTTGAAGCGTATGTTGTCCAGTCCATCGAAACAGATCAAGTAAAGACAAATAAACTCAGACATACCTCGAGGTGATCGTGTTCTGGTCTTTTTTACTTGATTTTAAAAGGAATTTTAACCACAGGTCTTTTTCCTTTTGAAGCCACTTAATGTTGTTGCCTAAATGTCACTGCATACAGGTAAAGTCGCCCACCGGTGGAATGTCATTCATGCATATGGTCTTCTGTGGCGGATAATTTTGGGCATGTTAGTACCTCCTGCATAATCTGGATCCCTCAAGTGTACCATACTTAAGCTTGTCTACTACTTGTGAGCAAATTCTGCAAACCGTAGGAGACTGTAAATGAATTCTTGAAAAGTTTACTTTATTTTTCACGGGTGTGCGAATGAGAAAGGCCATTCTATAGTGGCTTTGCGAGGTTAGGTTCAGATTATTTACTAAATTTCCTCTAGAAATTAGCAAACAAAACTGGAAGAGGATTAAATTTATGCTTTTTGATGGGGCGTGGTAACTAACTTGACTAAATGAATGCCCAAATCGTCAACGGTACATTCCGCAACACTTGGGCTGGAGTTCCACTTGATGGCGCTTTGGAGATATGCATCTTAATACGGATAATTACTTACATCTCTCCTCATTTTTCAGCGTATTTTGTTAGAATTCTTATTGACGAATCTTGGGTTTCTGTTTCTAGAGTTTAGTTGAAATATATCTGACCACCCTTAATTTATGCCAAGCATTCCATTAAGTAAATTAATGTCTCAGATTTAACTGATTTTATTTGCATTCTCCGTCCTCCTTTTCAAGAATCCTAAACTATGTATCTTGACACGCATTGCTGCCAAAGAATAGCCGCATCACCCCACAAACCCCATTTGTGGAGGAAAAATTGAAGAAGTCTTTGCAAAAATCATTAATGATATACGAATAGGGATAAAACCTTAACTTTCGAGCCGAACGCCAACAAAGATGCAACATTAACGTTTCGCATTCAATGTCTAGCAAAAATGTCTATTTTATAAGCTTCTTAGAAAAGCGTGAACCATGAGTTAGTTTGAGAGGTTGCACATTTGTCCATTGAAGTGAAAAATTTTGCGTTCTGCAAAAGCGTTTTCGCTTAAGTTAACCAAAAATTTACTGTACACAGTACAATCATCCTGATGTGTATGATCCCACGCCTAAATGGTAAGGTTTTTCGCTCTTCACATCCCAAGCAAAAGGGTATCTGCTTGTTAAGGCAAAGGCGCTATCTTCAGGCTTTCGCTGAGCTGTGTGACCTTCGAACCAGGCAGGTAACTCCCTCCATCAGTGAAATAAAGGCATTACATATTGCATATTCTTTTGGTCCTAAGAGAACACCCTAGGCGGAAGAAGGCAACCTTTGCTCTTCACTAAAATCAATCTCGTATGTGGTAAAGGCCAAATCAAAGACCTGCGTTTCATTTGCCAAAGCTCAACTTTCTCTTGGTACACCGCCCTCAAAGCAGCATATAAGCATGTTCTTTGAGTAAAGAAGCCTAATGGCTCTTCTGATTACTAAAGCTATTTTCATTGTCATTTAACAGTATTTGGATTTTAAACAAAAACTGCTTCCTCACTTATTTGCATAAGATTCAAATGGGCTGGAATTAACAGTATGGGACACTGCAGCATGAGGCATGGATGCTTTCAATTTCGAATTCTCCATCAGAGTCTAACAACCTCATAGGGTGGTTAGCCCATCGTCGTTTTAGTGCCTCTGATAACAACTTATCCTCCAAGTTGCCCATTTTTGAAGAGTATAAAGAAGAACGTTTTCCAAGACAATAATTTTTGCCTTGAAGGTGTCTTCCAAGTGGTAAAAAATTAACACGCAAATTTAATACCTTTAGAGAATTGTTAGTTTTTGGGTTTAAATCACCGGATTACTCAGGTAGCTTCTCGGCCCTTCTTCGACCGAAAGGGCAAATTCTACCGAAGTGTTACATAATTTCTCTTCAGAGAAGCCTTAGCCCACAATAAGAAGACCGACGTAATCGGATATTTTATCCTATTTTACAAGCATGTCTGTTTGGATCTCGAAAAGTTATTGCATTTTAAACATGCGGTGGTTGGGTCTACCACGAATCTATGCAACCCGAAAAGCATGTACCGGCAACTATTTGTTATGAGATGAAGGAGCCTTTCTATTTGCGAGTGTACAAAGCGTCTCTAAAAGGTTAACATATTGTTGAACTGGTAGCTTTGAAAGTGCAATAATTTTTAGTATGGTAAGAAAACCGTAAATAAGAGGGATCTAATGGTGAAATATTGTGTATGAAGTCATATATGATGCAATCTGAAAGTGATTTACTCCGAAAAAATGCCAGCGGTGTCAACAGCGCCTTAATGTAATGCGACTTTTGTTTTCCTCCTGTTGCAGGCTGAATAGTTCTGTCGGATTGAAGCGCCCACGTTAACCATGTTTAACGAGTTCCACTTTAAGCCAAATTAATACTGCTGCATTGTGGAGACACTTCATCAACTGATATTAGACTAAGAGACTACTTTTCTTCCATTTTTCAAGGAGCTTTTTGCTGCGTGTGTAGACACAAGCATTTTCATCGCAGAGCTGGTTTTTATAACCTCGAAACTTCGGGATTTTCGGCTTTATTGTGGGGAGGCAGTCACGCTAAGAACAGTCTGTCAGGAGGCATAAATCGTGAATTGGTAGTTGGGAAACAAACCTAGAAATGCTCACCTTCTTTGTGAGAGACTTTGATAAACTTTTCTTCAAGAAATAAGATTTCACAAACTTCAAGGCTTCTTAAAGCAGCCTTGGTTCATTTAAGTACGCTCTTGTTCTGATTATTGGGATTTTCTTCGTTTGACTGTTGAGTTCCTTGTGTGTGTTTTAATGTCAACATCCGTTATATTCGTAGTTAATAAATGAGTACAGCGAAGGTGATCAGAAAAAACTCTTCTTTATTAAACAGCTGTCATTGATAAGTGGGACCGAGGCGTACCTTCTCCGCCTAATTTTTTGAATCCCAAGCCTTAAATCCCTCTCCAGCGGAGGGCCTTTTGGACACTCTGCAAAACATTTTTAAGCTTAAAATCGACCGTATGAATGTGTTGTCGGATGTTAGCGTTCATTTTACTCGGTTGTGTATAATTTTGGACGTGTGAAAACTGCACTCATTGTGACAGTCTTCTTACCAAACACATCTTAACAAGTTGTGCAACAATATTATTTATTTTAGATTCACAAGCAAATTTGAGTCTTGCATTTAATGCAATTACAAGACCAAAAGGCTGGTATATGCCAACGGTGCCCTGTTTGTCGGGCTAATTTTAAGCCCACTTACAACGCATTGCCTGTGCTAACAAAATGTGAGTTGTCTGTTTTCTTCTGAAAATTTTAAAGGTTTCGTAGTGGCCTACTTTCGTTGATACTAAAGGCTCCTTTGGCAGCACAAAGGGAATAAACTTTACCATCTCAGACGTTTTCAATTGCTATCCTTTTAGACCACTCTGTTGTTTCTTCCTTTACGTCAATCTGCACAATTCCCGGTGATCTTTTGCAGGCAAACACCATTGAAGTTAGGATGCAGTACACCAAAATACAATAATCTCAAGTGCCGTTTTAGGTCGTAGGCAATCAAGATGGCCAGAAGACCTGAATGTTGCACCATGACCTCTCAACTTGTAGGTTAATGTTCCATCCCTCTGAATAGGTTTAAACATGGTGCTGTGAAAATGGACATCATGGCATGTTGGATATTCAACTGTCACCAAAACTCAGTTAGACCCTAAGACTCCAATCAAATGTTATTTAATAGTATTGACATTCCTCTGTTTAACTGCTCTGCAAAAGTCTCTTATTATTATTAGCATTAAAACATTAGTTTAAGGTGGCACAGTTTAAGAGGTGTTTGTAAGTAAATTAAAAAAACTAATTTCCTATATACATGGAAGGATGGTATTTATGGGGTGCTACAAGAAGAAATAGGTGGCAACCTGCCTTCGATGTCATTACTGACATCCTGCTTATGTAATTGGTTAATCCAGAAGTTGCTAATGGAGGTGGTTTGTGCTCCAAAAGGGCGTGGTGCTAGATTGTGTCTCAGGCGTCAAGGTACAAATCCTCCAACTGTTGGATATTTATCTATCTCCAGGGAGAGGGGAAGAACACTTTAAGGACGCTGCATTTAAGGGTTAGAATGATGTCAACCTTCCAAATACCCCTAGGCGTTTGTTTATTTCCATATTGACTGTCCATCGGATGACAGTCATTTAGGTGATCCCCACCTAATCAGTACGCTGCTGATGATGTCGTTGACGGACAAACTCATTCTTACGTGGTTATAATTTCGAACAACGAAGCTTCTCTTTCGTCTTAGACTTTGGTCGCATCCAAAACCTTTCAAGAGGATGTCATTTACATTCATGAGTCCTCAGACCATAGATATCCAGAAGGTTTAGAAAGTTACAGCTCACGATAAGCACTCTACATTGTCGATTCACAGCGCACTCCTAACCCATTCTTACCACAGCTGCTGGCGGACAAACCTGACCCACGAGTCTTTAATCTTCACTGCTCTTGCCTTGATTCCATTAGTTGCAACCCTCTGTGCAATCCCTTTTGGGATATTATGGTGTTGTTTTGTTTGAACTGGCATACTAATTTTATCTTAAATAGAACTACTTCAATAACTCTTAAGAAGTCAAATAAAACATTCATTTATATTATCCGCGCTTTCAACGCTTTCAATTTTATGGCCTTTGGGTTGTCTAACACTTTAGTACTTTACGCAACAACAGTGATTTTAGGACCATATTTTAACACAGGGATGCTGTAGTGTTGCTAAGGCATCCTATTGTCTTATATAACGTCCGGACTATACTCTCCCTAAAAAATGATATTGCGATAAAGCCTCTCGTAAAAAGCTGATGGAGGGCGTTTCCACGTCGCGATAGGAGCAGTTAGATCATTCTTAATGTCTTTTGAAAGAGTTTTACCTGCTGTACAGAACAGTGCTTTGCTTAGTTAATTGCATATCGTCCTCACTGAAAGTTGAATAGTTCAAAGCAGTGGGCTGGCATCCTCATTAGTTCCCCCTTGGGAAGTCCTATATATCATGCATTGTGTAAATCTCATTTATACACTGTCAAAACGACATTCTTCAAAACAAATTCCAGTTTGAGCTTAAAGAACTACCGACAACGTTCTGAGGCCTTTTCGTCAAGCTGACATAGAAGACGCGGCCTAAAGTACAAAGCAAAGAAAACGGAAAGTTAAGCTAACAATTAATGGGGCGTTTAAACTCTTAATTTTTTTGCAGCGTCTTAGGATCCTCTTTGATAAACCTAATGCGCCACCTACTGCAACGTGGTTGAGATTGTGAGGATAACATCAAAATCCACTAAAGTCGAGAGAATATTTGACCTCATTCTCACAAATTACTCTTAATTGTCCACCTGCAAATGAATCCGCATCTTGTTTCAAAACTGTATTAAGGGGAAGCGAAAGCGCAATCACTTATGCCCATCGTTAGTCGTTAAACGCTGGCCTTAAGGGAGAACCATTTATCAAAGTACGGGAATTAACAGCAACAGCAATAAGGTTCCGCGTCAGTATTTCCTTGACACTTTTTTAACATTTGTGTTCCCTAGTCATATGCTTTTTTGGCCTCTATCCATCCTATAGAGAATTGTAGAAGCAGGAGTTGGCTGCTTAAATTGCATATTTATACAGATACCGTAAATAGCCTCGTACCAAACCTTTCCAGCTAAGCCATGGTTACGGACAGTGTCGCCTTAATTGTTCAAGATGTTTCCAGAAAACTTGGAGCTATAGCAAGCGCTGAAGTCGAACATCATTTTCTAGCTTTTTGCTCTTCCCTTGTCGAGATATTGTTTAATATGTAGCAATAAAACTCGAGGCGGATCCCTATTAGGAGCTAATCTAATTTTCTCTGCTTGATTGAGTGCTAAACAATTCGCAATGCCATAGGTAAATACGCATTGCCGAAGTAAGGAAAAGATAGCGACAGATGGCATGGCCCCGAGACCACGTCACCCACCAGAAGTACACCAACAGGACCTTAATCGAATGTTTATTATAAATTGCATATGTGTATCAGTAGAACATCACCAAAAAAGTTCTCAACAGAATTTTAAGGATCTAATTTTTGCTCCTTTGTTCTTACACTCCCGAACTCTATTCGATGGGCATTAAGATAACAAGAGAAAGCACGGAAAATGTTAATGATAGCAGAATGGTGAATCAACCGCTTCCCTTGTCACCCCTCCCTCCCACTCATCTGTAAGACAGTCGTTCTCATTCGCGCTTCACTTACCTCATCGTCTATGCGAGACACTCAGAGAGGAGTGAACGCTTCACCAGTTTTTGTTTGTGCGAAATTTACTCCACATCGCCATAACTTTGCGAGCTACACAACCTCACCCTTTCCACCTACTCCTTCTCTCCTCCACAGTCTTGAAGTGGTCTTCAGCCCTCTCCTCACCCATGTCGTTCATCCTGCCCCCTCATCCCACGAAACACCTCCCTTCCTCTTCCTCTTCCTCTCCTCCTCCGCTTTTCAGACACCAACTGGCAGCATTCAAGAGAACGAAGAACTACCACAAGTTTGTGAGTGATTGGTTCAGTCAATCGTCCATGCCCGGCTCTCCCAACCACTGAACTCCATCCCCACCGTCTGCCATTCGCCTCCAGGTGGTTTCATCAGCATACGACATCCTAGCAGGATTTCCCTTAGCTCACTGTTGTTCTACCGTGAAGTTCCACTGCTCACCCTCAGTACAATTTGCTGTGCCCTCTTCACAACGAGTGCGCACATTTCCTCCACACCTGCTTAACCAAGAAACCATTTTCATTCTCGACTGGGCAAAGAGACAGTGCCAAGTGCACGAGTCGGAGACCTCGATAATCCCTTGTAAGGAAGCCGCGCCTTGTGGCATCAGGCACCACAACCAACCGATGGCTGCTGATGCAGTGTCCGGTCAATTGACCTCCGAACGATCCCCTTGCGTATCGCTGTCCGCACTCTTTACTTGGTGGTCGAGAGTGCGTAAGCTTTAATGGGTGGGTGGTCAGTAGGGTGGATGGGGAGTTGGGCCGAAACCCGGTCCACTCACTGTTGTGCCCCATCGAGGTCTAATTCACCGTGTTGGGGTTGGTGGGTAATGTGTCAATTTTTTTCTACCAAGGTGGCTTTGATCATGGGGACTGCCCAAAAGTAGTAATTGTATTGGTATGTGATGAGTGCCTGGCTATATCAGTAACTGTGATGCCTGCAGTCGAGACACGTTCCACATTAGTGTCATCGCAGAGTAGGTGCAAAACAAATCTGGCAAGGGTGAGGTACAGCGTCCTCCTCCTCCTTGGTTGTCAGTCAATGTCCGACAAGTTGGACGTCTTCACGGCTTCCTTATTGACTGGAGTAAAAGGTGATCGTGGTGATTGGAAGCATGAAAGTGGTGGGTGGAATTGAAGGTGGAAGTGAGTGGTAGGAGTATGGAGAGTTGTTAGGCAGGAGGTAGCCTTGTGATTGCAGATGGAGGTTGCACGCGATGTTTGCATACGTGGTTTTCAGTTGTTAGGAAGCCGACATTCAACCCTCATTTTTGGCATTAATTTGCAAATAAATCTTCAAAATGAATTTTAAGCGATATCACATAAAACATTACATTGGGCTTCGCTTTATTTTTATAAGTTGTTCAAGCTACATTCTCAAATTTCCACACCGAAGTTGTAAAAATGTGGTTTCTTTTTATTAATTAAGTGCATATTTCAGGCAGGCGAAGTACCTCGAGACTTCCTTGAAGATGAGTTAAGGCATAAAACTGGGCCGAATATGCGTTTGTGGCTTTGAAAAACAGAGAGCCTACCGATTGGCTTTGAGGCCTTGCCGTGCAGTGGATTTATTAATGCAGGGTTCTAAGTGGTCGTTTGGTAGAACAAAGGCCAAATAAGTGTTACAAGTTTACTATGTCTCCTTGCCAAGCGGGCTGAGTAGATTATCTCAGCCTAGTCAATGCTGTGGGAAACACCCATTCAGCAATGGAAATCGAGTGTACCTGGGTTGACGTTCAACTTCGGTGTCACTGATTCTACTTGACAATTCTATTGGAGTTAGAATTTTGTCTTCTCTAGGAAGTGAATCAATGGAAGGAAAAGTTTACAGACCATCAGCCATGCTTCTCATTTACACCATGAAATCTGAATAGCATGCAGTACAAATTATTAAAAACAGATATTTGAAACGATGTTCTATGCATATGATCAGCTTCTCTGCCTCTTTGGCACCTTAATCCCGATCGAATGCTGCTTGGCCATTTCCACACGGATTCATTTCGACTGATAGAGAGGTGGGAGAGGTGCTGCGTGTTTGCCCAATTGACATTCCCATTCAGGCACAGGAGACAGGTGCAAAACTAGCAAATCAAATCATTCCACTGCATTAAAGTTAAACTGTTGTTAGATTTTTTACAAAACTCAGAAATGAGCAGACTTTGGTTTCAACCGCTCTGCTAGGCGACGCCACAGATTCTCTCAACAACAGCTTATTTCACGATTTTGTCACCATCATTTAGTAAGATAGGGCAAGGCAGGTGTAAATAAGGTTATGCATCGTTTGTGCTTCTCAATTCTAAATGAAGCTCCTTGCGAATCCCTTAACGACGAGGTCAGGTCAAATGCTAGCGCTTCGACTGCAGCATTCATGTAGAGAAGGGTCCAAGTCTGGTGTCATACAGTCTTATGAAGGAAACAAAGAGGAATAAAGCATAAGGACGAAAATTCGTTAGTATACGTTTTGAATATACCAGTTTTAAAATAAACGGCATTAGCTAGTTATTTCACCATAGTTGTCGAAAAACATTTTACTCTGCCTTCAAGCATGAAAGCAAACACTTTGATATATCGAATTGGTCTAGCAGGTAGTAGTTTCATTACTACCCTCAATCACTTACACTTAGCCCACATTTGTAAATTACAAACGCGTTAGATTTAATGTCTCGCTTTCAGAGTGCAGAAATCTGACAAATAAGTTGTTTTCCTTTCTTAACTATCAATAATTTACGAACTGAGGAGTCAGGCCTTTCCACCGGTAGGACATTAAATGCTAGCAAAACGCTCGTTGTAGTTTTACTACAAAGAGTAAATTTTCGCCCTAAAAACACCACGTTGTAACACTGCATGCTTATTTTACCCCTCGTTTTGGTTTCACAGGCCCTTTAAGCTTCTCACATGCTCACTTAATTGTCGGCATGGCCTCTGGGCCAGGTCACTCATCCCTCATTTGTTCCAGGCATCAGTTATAAATATTTGACCGAACAGAGAAAAGTGAATTTTCCTGATACATTTATATTACAAACCATACCAGGTAAATCATGGACAAAGTAAATATTCTCCGAGGTCTGTATATCCTCAGCGTAGTTTCGTAAATGTCAATCGTCCACATTTTAAAAGCTAGTCTTTCCTCTATCACGCACCGTTCGAAGAAAAGCATCTTGGGTTATGCGCTATTTTCTGGAAGGAACATAATAGTAGATTTTATTGATGTCCACAATTCAAGCGAGGTTTCGTAAGCCTCACCTCCCGTGTTGGTTCTATAAATTCACTTAAACAAAATACTCACCCTTGTCTACATCATTTCTAAGCAAATCACTTCACAATTAGAATCACCATTTTATTTTAGCTGTCGAGTCGAACCGAAACCATAATTGCATGTTCACGCATAACAGTAGGAGTGCTGGGTATGACGAACCTTGCCTTTAATTGTTCGATAAGCGCATCGGCTATGTGACGTCTCCGACGCTGCCCTCGATAAATCTCCCGTAGCAGCCATCATAGCGTAAGTGGTGCTGAAAGAAAACACCAACCGCACCAGTCAACAACGCACATGCAGCTAAAAGGAGGCGCTTACTTTCAGTGAAACTGACTCCTCTCAGCAGTTCTAACTCGCTGTAGAATTTTGTTTTGATTTAAAAAAAATTAAAATACTAAGAGCTCTGGGAATTATCACGTGCGTTTAAAGCTGGCTGTTAGAAAAAAGGTTTTAAATAGGATCGGAATAGAGAATGCGGGTCTTGACGGAGTCTTGTGTGGAGAGGGTTTCGCGCCCGGTGGAGTAATCTTATAAAGAAACTTCACCCGAAGGTTCACGGTAAGCAAATGCCGATGACAGACTTCATTCTCAGCCGTCTGTTGTAAAGAAATTGAAAATTCTCTGACCTGAAGAAGGCAAGGCAAAGTTTGCCACAAACCGGAGAAATTTTAGAGATGTAAGTCTTTTCAAAACCATGTACATTTTCTGCGACCACCAATGCAAAGTCCCAAGACCTTGTGTTACATTACTTGGCTAAATATATTTACTGAGATATAATGGAAAAAGAAATGAGGTCTTTGGCACAGTCAAAAGACCAGCTCACCAAAAAACAAAGTATTTGACGTATATTCGGTATTCTTACTCACCTCATCTTCAGATTGTGCATCGCTTCCCACGCACCTTCAACTTTACAACATCGTCTAGCTCAGCCACCACTCCAACCCAGCCCAGTCCAACTCAGCCCAATCCGACCCAACTCACCCGATTTGCAGCGACTGGAATGGACGGAGGAGGTCGACCCACCAGCACTCTCTGCTGCCGGCTCAGAGTAGCTCTCACCCATCCGCCCTTGCACCACCAAAGGCATCGCGGCACCAGCGGGTCCGGTCGCACCAGCAACAGTGGAAGCAAGGGCAGCGCAGCGCAGCTGGGCAAAATGCGCCAGTTTGTAGCGAAAAAGCTCCTCATGACGACGGATGAAACCAGCAACGGTGAGTGTTATGACAGGCGTGACAGACATCTCCACATCCGGATCGTAGTCCGCCTGGCGCAGGATGTTGGGCGCAAAGATACTGGCCAAATTCTCCACTGTCATCCTATTCTCCTCACTGTGATCAGCCACCTTTCAACGACCAACACCGAAAAGGCACTGGTTAAGATACCGCCCACACTCCAAACTCTGATCACATCCATTCATTCGGCACCCCGACAACTACTCGTAACGGTAACGCTACAGCTGCATCTTATTGAGTAAGGTACTGAACACAGGTGAGGTGCCTCCAATCTATCCGTGGATGCAAATCAATCCGACATGTATCAACTCATAGCAACTGCGTCTCCATCAAGCGAACTTTTGAGGTAAAGGCTCTCCACACTTCCCCTCGCCGTTTCCACGCCTCCACCCTAGCCCAAAATAGGAAACGATGCAATACCCTTACGGTGACTACTTCCTCACTGGTATGCCCCCTCACATGCACATAACTAAGCTCTCTTTCGGATCTCTCAACACAATATAAATCTCCGAATCTTGACAATAAGTTCTCAGGTTTTCATGTCTGTCTATTACACTGCATAGAGACAATGGCTGACCTGTAAACTGCTTAATTCGATCATCCACAATACTGGGTGGACATGCTAAGTTCATTGTTGCATAAATCCTACCCCTCTAGCTACGTTCAATTACCAATGCAGATCTTTCCCTCATTCCAAATTAAGTCCCAGTGCTTTAGTCCCTTTACATTCGGTGATGATTACGCACTATGGTTTATAGATTTGTTTTTCAAGATGCAGCCAATTCTATAACACAGAGGATCTGTCATAATATATAAAAAAGTAAAAGATGTTTTCTTCTTTATGCAAAACATAAGCGTTGCTTCCATTAAGAATGAACGTTAACGTAAATAAAATGGAGCTTTGATTTTCACGAGATTGGGTATCAAATTGAATTACATCATTTCCAATTCGATTACAAACCAAATGAACTCAATTCACTGGTGAATTTTTCTGTAAGGCAGGTCAACTCTCAAGTGTTTGTGACTTTAGAGATAGGATGCCTATTTAGGTAAAAGTCTGCTACTATCGAAGCCAAATGCTGTAGGGCATAATAACAGGTTAACAAGTGCTCCTTTGCTCCAAGTACAAACGATGTACTGAATGCTTTCGGACTTAGAAGTCAAACGTGCTTAGTAGCTTGGAATGCAACAAAAGACTTTGTCTTCAAAGACGAATGTGCTTACTTTTCGATCAAGACTTAGCTTTAAACCCTGAGTTACTTAGCCCTCTCCTTATCAGTTGTATGGTTTACCATCTCTACATAAAAACATTAAAGATGTCATTTGTATGGAAGGTTCATCACTCTTTCCTTGCCTGCATCCTGCTCTCTGGGATGCAACCAGATTAAATAAATAGGCTGAATGGATAGGGCTACGTTTAGCAATTAGTTGACAAGATGCAACGTATGTCTAGGGACATCAGAATGCTTAACTCTTCTCTGCTTCGAGGATTCTGAACTCGGGTGTCGTACAAATTTCGAGGTGCTTTGTCCTATCCTTCCTTAAAAGTATGCTTAAGCAACAGAACACCGGCCTTGTAATCGGCTAGAAGTAATTGTCAGAAAATGATAGCATAAATAGGTCTTTGAAATACAATAAATTCGCATACTGTAATGCTTTTTGGTTTGATTGTTGCATGAGTGGCTATCACTTTGGCAGCCATAGTGAGTCAGTCAGGTGGAATGGACTTGGGGCCAATCCAAAGCCCCATCCCTTTTGCATTTATACGGATGCGTGTATTCAACCAGTTACGATGTCACCTATACCTCAATAAGTCTTAGGAAAAGTCAACATTGCACGGTGCAAGTTCCCACACTTCTGGTCGGTTACAGAAGATAATGGGCATGGCTTAATAATCTAATCCAAACAGGAAGGGTAAAATCAGGTCTGCCTTCCTATCCTAGGTCAGTCCACGCAACAAAAGCAAGACAACAGTTACTTTAATATTAGTCTGGCCAATTTACTCGAGGGCTCACATTCAAGCCAAGCTCAGACCTTATCCATTTGTTTTCCCTGCAATACCTGTATTTAGCTCCAATTATTGCCCTCTTCAACTCGATGGGAAGTTTCGGGACGCTACATTCCTGGCAGCGGGAAGTGAATTCGACATTTTTAACTACTTCTATCCCATTACCTGCTATTTGTGGCACATACCTACAGTATGGGGGAGGTGCAGTTATATCCGTGGTGGTAGAATCTCTGAATGATTTACAACACAAGGTTGAGATTAACGTTTGAGTTTAGCTCCACCATGTCCCGTGTTTTACAGACAAGCGATTCAAAACTGAAGCGAAACCGTCGTAGACCATCTGGCAAAGTTGTGTCAGAATTCCCCCTACTACCCCCGTGTATAGGTGTTGGTAATGACATTACGGATCCTCCTATATACGGAATTGTGCCCGATCCATTTTTTTCCCGTAACACATCTGTATCAGATAAAAGTCCCACCATCTTGATTGTCGGTAAATGTATGCGGACCCGATTCTGGCTGTCAGATCGAACGCAACTCAAGGTCCAGTTGGGGCTACTGGAGAGACCAAGAAGTAGGCCTTAGTCTCATGGTAGCTGTTAACTGGCGCGGTTGGCTTGTGAGTGCTTTTTGGTGGTACCGAATATTTTGTGATCACTGGTGCGGAAGATATACCAACAGTAACGCCAATGACGTCGCTCAAAAAAGAGAGGGGCAGCGGAGTACTTTGTTTATTTGACCACCTGATGTCTGGCAGCTAGTTTACGATTCGTCTTGCATTTGTACGCGTGGACTGGCTTCTGGACCAAGGTCTGACCTTATCACTTTGCTCTTTCTGAAAATACATGTATTCAGTATTACTGAATGTCTTCTACCCAGTAAATCCACTTTCTAAGATAATAATAATGCCCAACCTATTAAACCCGCTAGAAGAGGATCTTGAACGAATAAGAAAATTTGCTTGTGCAATATTTTCAACTTATGAGGGAATATCGCGCCCTTGTACTCCATTGCCTTCCAACATAGTGAAAGGTACCATCGTTGCCAATGTCAATACCTTACAAGAAAAGTCATGCTTCTTAAAGCAAAACAATGCACAATTTATTCACCAGGTACTTAATGAAAATTTCTGAATTTATTTTATTAAAATTAGCAATGTTTGTAAAAGAGAAAGTTTAAATTACCTATCCCTGTTTTAACTTACTTAATTGACAAAGGTCAGCAAAGCGCCTTGAAAGGATGTACAATGTTTGAAAAAGGAATGTTCAACATCTAGTGATTGGTGCGATGTCAAATAGGAAATTCTCAAGAAGCGTAAGAGTTTAGGTTTATTAATGGGTCGCTATGTCGACTGTATTTGTCATTATACATTTCGTCTCCAATCTATGTGCAAGTTCTTATACGATTTGCGAACTTGGTGCTCGACTTTTATTTCTGAATAACTTCCATCATTAGAACTACTTTTTGTGGACATTTAATTGCCTTTTTCGGAATGTGCTCTAAAAACTTTTAAATACTTAAACTTGTAATGCAACCAACCTGTGCTTGTTGCACTTTCGTTTCGCAGCTTTATTTGTGTACTAAATGTTATTGTTATGTGCTCTACCACCATGGGAATACGTTTTTAGAATCTTTTTCTGTTCGTGGTTAATTTTTACTTGCTGAACTATTTAACTTGTAGCCGATTTCTTTCGACTCAAATGAAGACATTTATTCTCATAGTATATTTTCGGAGAAAACTCTCTGCGTTTTATTTGTACTCATTTCAGTATATTTTTGTTATTAAAAGCTTGTCTTTTGACAAGCCGTTAGAGATTTGTTTTTAAAGTTCTTTCTTTATTAAACTTTTGCTTAATTTCTTCTGCCAGAGTTCCGTTCGTGTGCCTACTTCAAATGGTTTAGCCACACAGATTCAACACAGTGGGTGGTTACGAAAACAAGGCGGCAAATTTCGCGCATGGAAACGTCGCTTTTTTGTCCTACGGCAGGGCATTTTAGAGTATTACGCAGACTCAGAGCAAATACGACTTATTGGAGCTGTTGAAGTTGGTCCTCCTGATAATATGGAGGTCGTGGCTTGTGAAACAGACGTCACATCTGACGACAAGGCTTTCAACTTTATCGTCAAAAAGTGTATGTCTCTTATTCAGTTCTTACTACAGTTTTAGCACATTGGTGTTTCCTAGTTAAATTCACTTGCTTTTAATTAGCATGCTACTACTACTTATTTAGGTATTTTTTTGTGTTGCCTTTTTCACTCTTCTACCCTTTGAGAGATTGTCTTAGTGATTTGCATTGGTTGTTCCCACAGTTTGTGCGAATGACCAATCTGTTTGTGCTTTTTAGTTATTTCACTTCATTTTCGCCCATATGGAATTAACTCTGATTAATATGTATTATTCTGGCATTGTGATTCTACTTGGAGCAGGATTACAGTGCTCTTATTTGGTGTGCACTCTGCGATGATGCTCCTTTGGCTCATTTGCTTTAGCGCAAACCAATCGGTCGACCCTCTTTACAGTTCACTTTGCTATGATGAGAATAGATAGATGAACTAGCTAGCAGTGCCATCAGATGATATATTTGCTTTAAGGTCATTGCCCTCATAATCTCTTTAACCATAATTTTAAGGTATAAATCAAAACAGCGTAGCAGTTGCGATTGATGACATCTACTTGCATGACAGATGGCCTTCCTGAATTGGATCATGATTATCACAAATTACTGTGAAATTTTGCGTCGCGTCCTTCAAAACACATCTGAGTCACGCGTTTGTGTGCGCAGATGTGTGTTTTGGTACATTAGTAAATCAGTTGAAATGATGCTTTAATTCATTATCCACATGTTCTATTTTTATTAGATCCCAAAATGAGTCTTGGTCTCCTCTAAGAGTGACTAGTGGCTTATTATAACATTATTTTTTTCCTTCGCTCATTGAAGCTTTCTCACTTGTCCAAAGACACACCTTATGCACATGACACACGCGAGTTATTGTACATACAAGGGTCTTTTCATGGCATTACTCAATAGCTGTTTTGGCAGTAAACTGTGTAATGCGTGACCCTTGTATCTTAGTATCTATCCTTAGCACATTTTAAGAGCATTGCAATGTCGCATGACCTGAATTTGGTGTTTTTGTGCCTTGGTTCACATGACAGTGACTGTTACGGCATCACTTTACTCCCCAAATGCCGACCTTTATTCGTCGCTCCCGATATTTAAGTATGAGGAAATCCCTAACACTTTCATCTGAATTTAAAAAGTATTTCCAGAGTTCTTCGAGGAAATTCTCTATTGAGGTGCATTTGTTATGTGGTTAGAAGCATTAACACTTGCATCTGTAGAGTTTTGTTTTGCATTTACTCATAAATATGGAAAGCAGAGCAGAAGAAATCTATCAGGACCGTGAATAGTAATGAAAAATAGCTTTGTAAAGGTGTGCATTTTCTTTATGTGGCTTCTGAAAGAGTATTTTGTGAGGCTGAAGTTTCCACTTCACTCTCCGGTTCTCACCATGCTGTTTGAAATTAGAGAGGTTAACATTTATCGTTGTCACCTCATTAGTATGGATTCATTTTTAACCGTGAAAGTCGCCTCCCCTTGTAGCGTTCTTTCCCCACCCTCTAGGCTGAATTAATCACCTGGCCGATTCGGCGTCTAAAGCTCATTAATCTTATCCGAACTGGAGGTTTCGGCTACACCCTAAGGAGGGGGGAGATGGAGGTGCCAAACGGTAGCCTGTTCTCACTAGTATAGCGGGCTGTGATAAGTCTTTGGGGTGGTAAAAGGGCTGTGAATCTTTCATCAGAACTGATCAAAATGCATTACTTTGTATGAACATTATTTCTGACGTATTTGATTATGGTTCACGGTTATTATCTTCTCCTTGCACTCTGGGCATTTTGGTGCCTCTTTTTTAGGTAGAACTTGGGGGTCTGATCAAAAACAGTACTTGGTTCTAAGTGCCTCATCTGCAGACGAGCGAAGAGATTGGATTCGAGCTCTTCGGAAACAGCTTTACCTCAAACTCGGTGGTGGTGGGTGCATTATTCCGCCTAGGTTTATGCAGTGCAATCCAATGGAAGCAACTTAGCTTAATTTGGACTTTTGTGAAGCACACTAAGTGGGATAAAATCTTTTTAATTTAAAGCGGTAATAAGTTTTATAAACTGCATTTTTATGCATCCATCAACTATTTTAAACGAAAGTTAGTTTATTGATTCTCTCTCCAGCAGTTTTCTTGAAGAATATCAGGTTTTGTCTAAAATTGTCAAATAACTAACGATTTAACCATTATCACCCATCCTCAACCGATAGTTGTGAAAAAAATGACATTTACTACCAACATTTCCATTTTTTCCCATTCTCCAAAATGAGAATCAATCAAAAGCAATATTTGGCAACTTGAAGCCACAGTCAAGCTTTTCATCAATTGGTTGAAGAGCTGGAATGCTGGTGTTGTTTGAGGTACCGTAAATGGGGATCAGTATGGGAGTTGAATGGCGCAAGATAGGTTTTATACATCGGATCTGATCCTTACACAGCTCTCGTTCTACCCACTTAGACCAACCCAGCTAATCGACAGGGAAAAATATGGCGTAATAAACTTACATCGTAGGTGAAAACTTTTGACTACCATGACTTCTCTTGTACGTGACATACAAAAGAGAAGTTTATTTGAAAGCAAGCGCTGAAATAGTCATTCTACATAAGATAGAGAGGCATGGTGTAGCCAATTTTGTCCCCTTTTCCTGTGCTCCGCAGTATGGAGGTGGCTTATACGTGTAGACAAAGCAAGCAACCCTAGTTGACGTTATTTCCTGCTGTTGTGATCCTCTAACATACGATCGCACTGTCACAAAAAGCCCAGCACAACAAACTGTATCACGCATTTTGGCTCAGGTTTACTCAACAATGCTTTGAATTTTTGTGCGTGAACTTAGGCACATACACACCCATGCGCACATGTACACAAATGCACTGTTGACCAACCTGCTCTAGTCGTTTGAAGTTCCCGGTACGGCGTCTTATGCTTTATCTGATCCGATAGTACGTAAGGATCCTTCTCTGCCCTTGGCGGAGTTGTATGCATACCGCTTAGTTAACCCAACAATTCAATCTTGTTGAGTTCTCACACCACGGTTATGTATTGGTCTTTTCGAATTAATCCAATTCCAACAAAACCAGTTAGCGTTTCCCTGAGAAAATGCTGCTATTGATCTTCATATTTCGCTTAGTGTGCTTACTCTGGAAAGATATTTCTGCATTGGAGATAAATGGTGATTTACTTGGGTAACTGACTTGTTTGTCAATTCGAGTGCTCGGATTTAGGTAATTTCTACCTTTCGCATGATTACTATTTGACTTTTTACATGAAACATGAGAGAGGTAGATAGATTCAGGGTGGTTCTGTGTAATAAAATTTATCAATTGCGGATGACATTTTCTAGTACTGTATTTCAATTTCTCATTCCTTCCTAAGGAATCCCGCATCTCTTTTTCTCTCACTCTGATCTCTCCATCTCTCTGCTCTGCATGTGATTGTCCAGTGGAAAGACGTAGGGTGATATGCATCATTTGAAGGGATACCAGAATTGGAAAACGGGGCTGAGCTAAGGTAGGATAATGCATCACTTCTTAATCGTGGCTACAGACCGCTGCATGAGTAAATGTGGCTATATGAGGTCTTGAGATGCTCTGTGAAAACGGTTTTCTTCTTACCTTTTCCGAGGTGGAAATTTTTCTACACGTCCAAGTTGCATTGATAAAATCTCAGTCACACTTAGCCTCAGGAAGTGAGCAATTATACATGCACCCATATTCCTCTTTAGATGCGGTTGTGTTTAAAAAGTGTATCAGGCTAAACGTGGCTCCAAAATTTTGACAAGTACTTCTCTGTCGCTAATGCTGAATAGTTTTCCCAACTGGTGATTCATTTTAATATATCCTCTGTCTTCCGGCTCGGGAGTGGTGTGTCTAACAGTTGATCTTCAAAACACTATGTAATCAACTTGTGGAGGCACATTCGGAACCTTTGGAAACAAACTATTACTGGTCTTGGCAAGTAAGCGAACTCCGAAGTACTTCTTTAGGAAATTGGGTTTAAATATGGAACAAAGATTGGACAAAAGAATGCCGCATGTCGATGCCTTATCATGATGCTGTGTAAGTTCCTACGAGTTGCGTCGTGCAGATGTGGCAAGCACTGCTGAGTTAACCTTTTTGATGATCTGTGGAAGGGCTAATCAATGGCAAATTTAATGTAAAGCAAGTTTTACCTGAAATCCTCGTGATAGTACAAATGGGAAAGCGTGGCATTACGGTGGAGCTGGGAAGACAGAGGTTGCACAGCTTGTGTAGCAAAAATGGCCTGATTGAACTGACTGCTGTTCTGCTATCCTATCCCATTTTCAACATCGACAGCTTTCCGTTTACCTTCAGAATCTGTCAATCCTGAAGATGGTGTTTTTATTCAACAACTGTCTTTGTAAGCGTACCAGTTGTCATTCATTGGTATGGCTGTAGTGTACCAGATACCTCGTAGGATCACCCATTTTCCTTTAAATTCCAAATTGATTTCTCGATCTTGGAGGCCCCGCCGCACAGTTTGATGCATTTCTGTGCATTTTGCGAAAACTATTGATACCCCATCGGTCGCATTCACAACGAAGTTAGTCTTTTTAGAATAATGAACTTTTGTTGGCGTGTTTCTTAAGCAACGTAGTCCAATCCATAGAGGAGCTTGCCCAATCTGAGCTCTAAATTGCTTCTTCAAAGTCTTTCCTGTAGTTGCGAACTGCTAATATAATGGATTGCGTCTCTGAGGCCTCGGGGTTGGTATCTTGTCCCATCTAATGTACTCCAAAGCGCCCTCATTTTAATTTATACAGTGTGGATCTTTGTGATTTTTAATACATTTACTTGAAAAAAACTCATTTTTACTTTAAATATGATCAAATTTCAGCTCCACATTCCTCCTTCAACTTGTTACAAAGCTAGCGGTCCGACTTGAGCTATTGTAAACACATTGAATTTTTTTATAAATCTTTGTTCATTTGGCATGTTTAATGGTTTTGCATTATTCAAGCTCACCATATATGAATAACTTTGCTACGGTCATGCGGTTCTATCCAAAATTCGAATTACGTCAACAACTTCATGCCACGGCAAATCCACCTACGTGGCTCTTTTGTTTGAGATTCTGTCTATCTTGACATTGAAGAGCAGTAGATCGGCGGGTAGTACCTCCGCTTTACCCGCTTCATTCGACTTTCGTGGCAAACATACACGCACGCGCATTTTGCACAAATTTGCAGGGCTCTTCGGCACGCATCTCTCCGAAGTGTTCGCCTACACCTCACCTGAGACCAAATATGTCCCCCGGGTTGTCTACAAAACTGCCAATTTCATCCGACAATATGGTCTGACTACGGATGGGATATTTCGGTATGTCAATACTACCATGTTCATTTCTTACGTTGAACGCCTTTCTGAAGAACCGATCGTTTGGATATAATTTACATGCAATCCGTGGCCGCTCCCCAAATCGTGACACTTGTAAATTAGTGCATGGTATTTCTTGTGCAGTTTCCACCGCATTAATAAATGTGTAAACCGATGGCGAAAAATTTTCAATACCCTCCTTTATGCGCTTTCATTGGTTAGGCATTTGGTAAAGTTGATTAATTATAAAACAATTACCTAACTCTGCCGAAAATAAGTCAGAAAATACCTAGATTTGGTCTTAGAGAACTGGGAGGCAGGATTACATAATTCCCTTCCACCTATGAGAATCAAGAGATACTAGAAAAGCATGTTTTTGTACTCTAAGAGTCTCAGATGAGTCGGTTGTTCCTATCCAGAGAATTTATGGTTTTTTGGAAGAAACACCAGGAAGATGGTGATTTTTATTAGATCATGAAGATTCCACCTCAATTTTATTACCTCAAACTTCAACGGTGTGTTTTGTCTCAATTCAGCGGCACTGTGACGCAGTGCTCAGATGGGGGAAGCGGAACGTTGAGAATGCGCAGCACTAACGAGTGTGGGGAGAAAGTGTGCATTTAGCAATGTCCTTATGTGTCCTCTCTCTTGACCAGACCTGTTTTATTTTACCATTTGGCCGTTGCTGGCCGAACAGCAGGCTAACAATCTTGTTTTTAAGGCATTTGAATGCTCCTTGATTTTAGGTAAACTTTAATCTCAAAGGGATTCTTTATTCGTCATGGAGCTTTGAAGAAACCTCTTTCTCGGAAGTTCCATGCATAGGTGTCAGGCTGCAAACTTATTTCATGTTTCACTTTCTGCATTGCAGTTGAAATGATCCCTGTTGACTATCTTACATTCCTCGTTTTCTTGGCTGTGGGTTCAACGCTTCATGTTTTTGCTCCCCAGCTCAGTACGCCAATTGATGTGAGCGCCACATTAGTCAGTGTTCCTCATCTGCATTTCTCTATGGATGGCAAAATGTTTGCAGCCTTATTCATTTATTGTTCCAATCATTTGGCAAGTCAGCCCCTTTCAAAATACATGTGACTGTCAAAGTAAATGCAGGTAATTTTTTGCTAACGCGGTCACCCTCTGCATTCATGGATCTCGCGCAATTCTCTTTTCAATTTAGGCAATCTTTTAAGTTTCGTTTACGACTTATGCACCTTTCAAATGTGCTCTATCTCTTGATTTGCGTCTTCTTTGCTTCTCTTGAAATCATCTAGGTTGCTGTACTTCTCTTTTTTTCACTAGCCAATTGCAATCGTCACGTGACTTGAATAAGTGTTGCTCCACGTTTAGTACTCAAAGACCTTTTGGGAACGAATTTTATGAAATCAAGGAGCCCATTGCGTTAGTTCTTGAATTACATGAAACCTTCAAATACTACTTAGGTAATGTCCTTCTTAGTGTTTGGCTTCCATGTGTGGTTTTTAGGGGCATTCATTTTCGTACTCGACCAGTGGCGTACCTTTGCAAAGTCGCGTCATATTTTGATGGCCGGCTTTTAGCCGAGTGCAGTTATGCGCTGTAGACAAGGCGATTCGCAGGTCTTTGCTGAAACTTTTGGACTTGATATTCGAATTAGGCATCCCTCACCGTGGATCCTAGTCGAACTTTGTTTGCAGCATTCATCCTGCCTAGCATATGACAAGCATAAGCCTTTGCGTGCGACGTTATAAGCTTCTTTTGGACGCTATTTCCCTGTTTGATGTGCAAGCATTGGAAGGCACTAGCGAGCATCTTGGAGGGCGAAACACCGATCAATGTGCGTATTGTCTCAACTCTCAGTCTCACTGTTTCGTACCCTCAGTAAAGGCCTTATGAGTGTGTGAAGTCTCTCATGGCCCAATAAAGAGTTGGCATTTGAGATTACTATCCTGATTGCTACGAGCCGGTTAGGGCAATGCAAAAACCATGATAAATACTAGTTACAGCTGTAAATTTTAGCATTGCATCGCAAAAAATGTGGTTCTTGCGCATTTGATCCTCATCCGAAAGGCGGATTGGACTGTTTTAGTTGATGTGATGCTCAAAATGGGCAGCGGTTTTGGTTACATGTGAAATTTTCCTTGAGGAATATTTGTTTCGTGACTTTGACAGTTTACACCTCATGCTTCCTCCTTTAGTACACCCTTTAGTGCCTTTAAACTCTCCCGAAATCGTTTTGCTGATTTTCAAATATCACCTTTTTTGTTGGTTATTAAATGCGCATCACTTGTGCACAGCTTATTGGAAATGACAAATAGTAGCAACTTCTGAGGTATGGCTATGTTTGCACTTTTGGTTTTGATTGGTTTACAAGTGTTTTGGTTCTGGAATCCCTTGGTTGTAAAGCATTCTTGGTTTTTGCTGAAAAGATCCGGTTGCCTTTTGGATGAAGTTTGACATCGTTTTTAGCTCCATGCCATACCGTTATGTGTCCACTGTCTAGTCCACTTTAAAAGACTGGTAGTAAATTTACCACTTCAGCCTATCTTGATGAATTGGTGGACCTTAATCGCTTCTCAAGAGCTGATTGTAAAGAGTTGAATGCGATGTTTTACCCAACTCCAGGTAACAGGTGTTGAAGATGTTTCCCCCATTGCCTTGGCTTTTTATGTGGAGTCAGAATGCTAGTTTAAAGTATTCTAGACGGTATTAGTTCTACGGTGTGGAATTTTTAATCTGCTTAATGAACCAAATGCTTGACCAAACAACAAAGAAGCACATTTTCAGGGATGCCAAACGGCCATCGCTGCCCTCTCTGGGATGTTTAAATGAGGCAGAGATTCGGAGGTTTTAAATGAAAGGGCGAATATTTGCCATAACATATCTTCCGCGCTAGGTAAAAGCAGAATACTGGTGTTACTTCCAGTATCATACGGTTTCAATCATTTTCCTCGTCAACTACTCGATTCTAAATCTTATTTCGTTGATCATACATTTTTCTGGCACTATGAGTCCTTTCTAAAAGTTGAAAACGTTATGGTGGTACGAAACAAAGTATGCCTTGCTAGCATATAGAGAAGTTGAAGTTAATGTCATGCTTTGCAGCAGAAATGCAAAGACAGGAGCCCTTCTCACTCATTTCTATGGTCACGACAACGCAGCCAATGCTACAATTGAAACGTTCTCAAACCACTTGCATTTTATGTCGAAGTTCCCCGTTATTGGAAGGGTATTCGATTACAATGTCAATTCCACCTGACCTAAACTTTTTTTCTTATTTGGTAGTAGTACTGATTATGAGCTAAGGGCAGAATTCTTAAATGAAGCAAAAAAATTTTGCGCCGTTTTAGTTTCATCCAAATGAAATTTGGGAAAATGTAGCCTGTCCATTCCAGTGACATTTTCATGCAGGTACAGTGGGCAACCTCGCAATCTACCTTTTTTTGGATAGTTCGCTTCAGTTGTTGATCGCATTCTTCGAAAACGCGGAAGGGACTAGTTATCGAAGGTCGCCACAACTTCTAATTCATCTTGCAGGCTATTTGTTCTTTACCATCTGTTTCGTTTTTTCCTGTTACCTACGCTACGCCTCCAGCCTTTCGTGAGGAAAAAGTAGTTTATAACCAAAGTAGAATGTGCATTGTCCACCCACAGAATGGCTTGAGGAATAGTGGTATGGTCCTAAGACCTTGCGGTTTAGTTGAGCTACAATCGCAAAGCCTTATGCACTCGCGACCAATGGTTAAAGTGTTACGATTCCATTTACTGCGCTCCTTTACCCTTACCTCATTTTTTTCATCCGGAACTGACCTAAAGTTCCGTCTGAAAGGCACGGCTGGGCTTCCTCTGGTAGTTCCATTGAGTCGTGTTGATACATAGTTCCGCCTTTCTCTTAGACTTAGTATTGCATGCGTCCTTCTCGTTTTGTCACTCAATACACTTTCCTGACAACATTTAAAGTACGCACTGTATCGATGTTATAACTTATCCCTCTATCCTACGCCTTGTGAGTTGACAACATTTTTGTCAAGGCATCTATAAGCTAATGAGCTGACTTATGGATGTCTCAACATTGTCATCAATCATCTAAGAACCCCACATGAATTGCCAGATGACGCTCGGACAGTTTATTACACAAGTATTCTGATCTTTGGTGAGTGTATTTAAGACCTGTATTCTAGTGCTGTATCGCTGCCAGCACATGGGGTTGTGTGAATAGCCTGCTTATGGTGATGGGAAGCATTATAAACACAACGGAACGCATCATGTGTGGACACTGCAGTGGTCCTCAAATTGTGCGCATATGCAAGTAGGGTCTACTTACAATTTCAAGCCTTACTCTTTGTCAAACAGTACTCAGAGTCCTACGTCAAGGCCATGCCGCGGTTGGCAGATTTACTAAATATTTAAATTGACGCCCAGGCTTCTAGCACCATGAACTGATAGACAGATTTTAAAACACAGAATAAGCCTATACACAGCCAAAACGAACATTATCTGGTTATATAGGTCTCCTTCTGAACGTTTTTCCGAGGGCTTTTTAGGGTTCTCTTTCTGCTCCCTCAAGTGAACTTGAATAAACTGCAGGATACACGAAGCATACCATTAGTTTTCTGATTTTGACAAGAGGAGACTTTGTAGGTATCGGCAGGCTCGCTTACAGCGTTCTCTTCACAAACTACATTCGTTGGGGTTTCAATTTTTAGCTTCTAGGAATGAGTGATCAGACGAATTTCGGACGCTTCTCCATGGGCAAAAATCCTTTCCTGGGACTGTTTTCTATTCACTCCTTAGCTTTACTATCTGACTGCTTTCGATGCCTCCCAAGCGGCCGATCCGTTTTTTGTTCTTCGTTTTTATGCAGCCAATTTCTCCTCTCGTGAAAACATGTCCTTAATCCACTCCCGACCTGAAATTTTGGTCGAGGTCGAAGCTGGACACTTATCACTTCTCCTCAGCTATCCTTCCGCAGTATCGCATCGGTAAAATCAAGAAGGCTGTTGGCATGGCTACGGGGTTTGACTTGATCTGAATGAGATTAATAACTGAAATTTCAGAACCAACTTTATTACAGGTGCTGAATAACAAGGTCAGTAGTATACGCTTAGTTTTGATCGCTGGAAGGTCATCAACTTGAGTGGAACCAACGGACTTATGGGTTGAGGACTCAAATATTTAGCTTAGTGAATTCTGGCTAGACCTCAGTCACCTTAATCAGTAGGTCTAATATTTGTGAAAGTGAATTCTTCGGCTACGTTTATACGTTTCCTGCAGGAAGTGCGGTTCTCGGCACGTAATAGAGGAACTCTGTGATGCCTATGATATGGCTCAGCCGGATCCAATTCTTCGTGCTAATGAACACGATGCTCACGCAGCTGCAGGCGTACTAAAGCAGTATCTCCGTGAGCTACCTGAACCCGTGATCCCCTATCGCCAGTATGACCGACTCAAAGCAACTGGCTACCTTATTGAGGATGGACAGGACCTCAAACCCATCATTGACCAGCTGGAGTGCCTGCCCGCGCCAAATTACTGTCTCCTTCAGTTCCTTTGTCAACTGCTGTCTGAGGTCTGTTTTAAAGTGCTTGTTATTTTATTAATTTGAGACAAATCTCAACACTATGCCTTTATTGTGGTGCCTCAAATGTGGGCTATGGAAGAAGTTAGTTTCACCTCTTTCGGCTGTTTTATTCTTTTTTACAGGAGTCTAAGTCAAGGGAATCGCTTCATTTTCCTATTGGTTAAGTTCCGGTATATTTGTCAGCGATACCGCAAGAATGTGTTCTAGTTTGACTGTCATCTGCTGCCTGAAATTTGTAGCTTCCTGCCATCTTTTTTACAGCATTGCTTCGGAACTCTCCTCGAATCATTTTCTATTGTCCCCTTAATTTCTTTATTTTCTCCTTCCAAAACTATCTACACACTGCTTTGTGGGGTGTTGCAAAGTCTTCAACTTTTTGTCTTGTTATTAGTGCTCTCCGGTCACGCTGCAGTTTACAACCCGATGCTTTTAACTGATTTATCCATCAGCGGGATTTGACGCGGTTCTTTCATATTAATTTTAATATAAGAGTGCATATGTTTACTTGTCTTCCCAGCAATATTTTCATTAGAAAGATATTATGCTTTACGGCTGCTTGCTTGCCAAAATCCTGTCGAGTTATTGAAGGGTGGATGGATTTGATGGTGTTGTGTGGGAATGAAGTGAGGTTCCTGTTGTTTGCCTATGTCTTAGTGCAATGGTGCCCATTTTTATTTCTAAGCTGTATTACGATCTCTCTGGCTCCTCCCTTTCGCTCACTTTCTCGTAACATAAAAAGGCATTGAGACCTCAGATGATTATCACAAGGTAGCCTTTGCTATCTTAATGCAGTAGGCTCCCTCTTCAAGTCTACCTCTAGTTTTCCGCTTGGTCTTGCTTCCTTTGCAACCATTATTATTGGGTGGTAAAATTAAGTCGATGCTGTTCTGGCTGGCCTTCCATCTGGATTTTTATGGGCTTCGAGATTTGCGTGAGCCATCCACCCCAATGACGTTTTCGAGTCGTAATTAATCCTCCTTTATGTGACTATGCAGCATGCCAGCCTTAGGCGACTAATCGGCCAGGTGGCATGGGCAGGACGTCGTAAGACCACCATGAAGCCAATTCGCTGAATACTGAACAGGCAGATACACCAAAAAATTGTTTCTCCTGCACATAATTTATTAGCAAAAGCCATGAAAACGTCACGGTAATATGGTCCCTTGGCTTTGATAAATGAAAATAGTAACGATGTTTCGTTGAATCCGCTCTAAGAAGGATGGTTTAGGATTTCTAACCCACATTCTTCCCATCGCTTTTATGTTGGTATTTTTGCGAACTTGATTATTTTTCAGCCACATCATCAATTAGACTGGAATGCCCTTGCTAATTTTGTGCATTGGTTTACTTAATCCCCTGGGTCTTTTCCCTCCTACCAATAGAACACGGGTAGCGGTACTATTTGTAACACTTCCTGATTTTTGGCTCTGATTCACCTTTTGTAATGAAAACCACAGTCCATCTTTTCTTGGGACGCCCCGAGCTCAGCACCCGAGTTTCAAGGTATTATACTGACTATGCTAGGTGATTCTATCGTCTGATCTTCTATTAGCTTTTCCAATAAAGCTTGCGCTTCTGGGGGTGGTTTTCTTGCTCAGTTCGCACCCTTATTTGATAAATGATCTAAGAAATCATCTCTTGATTGCACTTTATGCTGGTTGTCGATTTTGTATCTCAATATAAGCATTTATGACGCAGATATCAGCGTGAAGAAATTAGAAAGCTCATGCAAAGGGTGTCGAGGCCAAGCCTCGAGTATCGAAGACTCTCTGGCTTAACAACCAGTTGAAAATGAATGCAAAATGTTTCTTTCGCATTTGTCAAGTTCGAGCTAGATCAAGTTTCGCGATCACATTTTTTTGCAGCAGCCGGCATAGTTCGTGTTTACGTTTGAGCTTGTTCAAACTAGTGAGACATTAGTGATACCATATGTCTGCCTCTCTCCGCCTTTCGGCAGTCTCCATCCGCCCCTCCACTGTCGCTGCTCTCGCCTTCGTCAATTCGCCTCTCTCCTTCCCGAAAGGGTGATTGCCAGTTTGAAATCTGGACGAGGCTTTATTGCCCCTCGCTACTTCTCCCTTGACCGCAAATACCGGTGCCATTGGTCATGCCTCTCCAAGTCAACCAAACTCTTCTGCATGTATGCGTGCGTATGACTTGCAAATAGCTGAGATATTTCGTGTTTCTTAGTCCTGTGTTAATTTTGTAGCTCCTATAGAAGCTACTTACACAATTACCATCAACACATACGTTTTGTTTCGTCTGCTCTCCTGTCATCCACCTGTTTCTTAATCATTCACCCCATTTCGTCTCAGATGGGGGTTTTGGGTTTTCAGTCACCACTCATTGCTGCATTAATATTTAAGAATGGGCTCCACTTTTACAACGATGGTCTTGTTGGGTCGCTTGCAATGAATACTCTTATGTAGTACTGAACCCGAACTGCTTACCGTCATTGTTAGCCATTTGAGTACACTCAACAATGTAAGTTAGAATTGTTTGAGGGCTGTAAGCGATCACGCTGTTGCTGAGGTGATTCGTAATTCATCCCTGAGAATATTTCAAGACATGAATCTAGGTCCTGGTTTATTCTCCTCACAGAAGAGTTGGAAAACATATACCATGGTTGAGGCGGATAAGGTTCCATTCTATCGGCACTGAGATCGAACATTGGAAAGCCTTAAGGGGCTCTCGTAATCAGGCACAACTTTGTGACATCTGTCATTTTTCCAGAACTATTTAGAACTCTCCTTGCCGAGTCGCAGTCAGCCGCGAACCCAATATTCTAATAGTCGTACTTTCCCGGTTCCATCCCTAAGAGCGGCGTAAGTGCTCCTTCCTTTCAAACTCTGTGGCTCTGCCTTTAAGTACTGTGTTAAAATGCTCAACATCTAATTGGCTGGGTGAAATGATTAACCAATTTTTTTATGTTAGTCACTTTAGTGGCGCTTTGACCTAACTTTTAGTATCGTTAACTGCGGTAACTCAGTTAGCCATTTATTTATCAGATCGTTACAATGCCCACAGCCACTCCAGTTGTGGTGATGTATTTGTCTATTAAGAATATCTCCACCACATTTGGGTTGCATTGTCGGAAATTTGCGAGTTTGTCTTCATAGAACGTCTGCTAACAGAAACTCAGAAAAAGTTGGCCCAATTCACCAGAATACTTTAATTTTACATGTTTTATAGGATGCTTTTCTTACAGCATCATGAGATACGAAATCATTTTTGACGAATGAGAACAGTTGCCATAACATTAAAAGAACTCATGTCACACATATTGTAAAGTTAAGAAATCGAGGCGTTTAAATGGGTCTAACAAGGGCTACGTGGATTGCAACATTTGTCTATTCGTTGAATCATTCAAAGTATAGTGATAGAATATGAATGTTATCCCTTGTTTAGTGATGTCGTCCATCTGCTTATGCTTCCACCTAAAAATTAGTAAATTTAGCTTTCGTACTTCAAATTTGCTAATTGACACATGCTGCTATCCCCATTTTCGTTTTCACCCCACTCTTTCAGGCGCCTCATTTTTCACCTTAGTGGTTTCAAGTTAAAGGTCCAAGTATTATATCGTTCATACAGAGAGAAATGTAAACACTTTTCCCATATCAATCGCTGTGAGGCCACAGTGACTTGTATATCAGCTCGGGTATGACCTGGTCATATAAAGTCAGTGTGTAGTGGTCGATTTTGCGTTTGCATAGGGTCACCGCATCGGAAAGTCATACTTTTAGCCTACACGTCACCATTGACCTTTGGACGGCTTACTACGGTTGTCCAGTTAAACCTCGCTTCAGCCATAACATTCCACACAAATCTGGAAGTAGGGTTACTAAGGCCGCAATAGAAGTCCTCAAATGCCAATAAGCAAGGCGTCGTGGTGGTAGACAGAAGGACCCGCGTGTTTAGTTGTACAGTCAATGTCATTTGGTTATAGTAGCTTTAAGCATGATAACACGCTTTATTTTCCATCGCGCATAAAATTGGAGCAATTTCCAGTTTCATATTTGATTGATTTCAGCCCATTGGTGATTAAATAAGGCAGACTGATGCGAAAGGTAGGCATTTACTAGTTTATGATTGTATCCAGAGGTGTACTACGATTCTTTTGTCCTTTACTCTTTTTCAGTCAGTTCCTAACGATCACAGGCCTTCGAATTCCGTTTCACCCTATCTCTCGCTAGACAAAAGAAATTCCAACCCACTTGATTATCTTGTTTCCTTCTGTCACCGTCCCTTTTTTTAAGAGAATTTCCGATTGACTACAGTACTGACCCAAAATATGCATTTTAGTGTTTTAATGATGCGATTAGCATTTCTTGTAAATGAATTAATTTTTGCAGACTAATTCATAAAATTCATTGTAGAACTGGTAGTTAATGCTCGATTGATTTGTGCCTTGTTCAGTACAATTGTTTATATTTCTTTCCTCGATTAGGTTGGGGAAGGATTCTGCGAGTTATGAAGGACGAGGAGTTATTCAACTTTAATTTAATAAAACAAATCGGTTGCTTAGGTGGTGTCAAATTCGAGGTCTTTTTTTCCTCAATTCGAATTACTTATTGGCATTTTATGGTCGGCTTTCGGTAGTTTGTTAAATAGTTTTTGGTCTGAGCGGGAGAACCTTACATTTCCATAGCGAGTAAGTGGAAAGTTTTTTGATGCAGGCCAAAAGTCTTTATACTTTGTGCGCATAGTTTTTTTATGTCTTAATAATAATTTAAAGCCAAAAAAAACTTTGCGTCGGTTTAAGGTTAAGCAAAGCTGTAGCAGGTTCAGAACCTCCATCTTAGGACTGAAAAGTGGACATTCGAGGGGCTTCTGCGAATGAAATCTACTATTTTTGGCACAGCTTTCCTTTGGATGCATTCGTTCACCTAAGTGTTTAACTGGTGCCCTCTAGAACTTAGAGATAGCTAAATTTTTGTTAGCACTACCAAACTATCTTAAAGCATTCTACTTAGCTCTGCTACCCGTATTGAAAATGGGTTAAAAGGCTTCCACTGCACTCACCCTATTTTAACGATTTTAAAATGGGATAATTTTCACAAGTTTTGTTGATTGCACTAATTCGTCTCCTTGGGTCCTGATTTCATTTGGCTGAACGTTCTTCCAATCCACTCATACGCGGTGAGAGAAAAGTTACTCTAATATTTATTCAATGCATTCCGACTTTCCAAGATTCCGAATGCTCTCAAATGACTATTTTTCATGGTAACACGATTAAACATGCTCTGTTGCGAAATCACCGGAAGGATATCGTTCTAAACAGACTTCCAAAAATGGATGCCAAATGTTAATATTGATCTTCAGATGCGACTGGCAATAGGATTGGTGTAGGCTTAGTCAGAGTGACTGAGTCAGGTTGTTGTCAGACTAACCAAAGAAGCGGATGGTACTTGGAGCATACCAGTGAGGAAGTAGTCACCGTAAGGGTATTGCATCGTTTCCTATTTTGGGCTAGGGTGGAGGCGTGGAAACGGCGAGGGGAAGTGTGGAGAGCCTTTACTTCAAAAGTTCGCTTGATGGAGACGCAGTTGCTATGAGTTGAGACATGTCGGATTGATTTGCATCCACGGATAGATTGGAGGCACCTCACCTATGTTCAGCACCTTACTCAATAAGATGCAGCTGTAGCGTTACCGTTACGAGTAGTTGTTGGGGTGCCGAATGAATGGATGTGATCAGAGTTTGGAGTGTGGGCGGTATCTTAACCAGTGCC